>JASANC010002333.1:0-19128 GCA_030248135.1 Theristus sp. LFF4_11 | reverse complement strand
GAAAAGGTCTAGCCCGTAGGAATTCAATGCGCTGATCACGGATTTTGGGTTAGTTTTCTTACGTGAGCAACACTAGATGCTGAATCGTGACGATTTCGGGCGAATCGGCCGTGGAAATTGGCGAAATCGGTCCAGAAACGAAAAACAAGAAAAGGGTGTTTTCCAGGGTAATTCAATGCGCTGATCACGAATTTTGGGTTAGTTTTTTTATGTGAGCAATTCTAGATGCTGAATCGTGACGATTTCGGGCGAATCGGCCGTGGAAATTGGCGAAATCGGTCCAGAAACGAAAAACAAGAAAAGGGTGTTTTCCAGGGTAATTCAATGCGCTGATCACGGATATTGGATTAGTTTTCTTACGTGAGCAAGTCTAGATGCTGAATCGTGACGATTTCGGGCGAATCGGCCGTGTAAATTGGCGAAATCGGTCCAGAAACGAAAAACAAGAAAAGGGTGATTTCCAGGGTAATTCAATGCGCTGATCACAAATTTTGGGTTAGTTTTTTTATGTGAGCAACTCTAGATGCTGAATCGTGACGATTTCGGGCGAATCGGCCGTGGAAATTGGCGAAATCGGTCCAGAAACGAAAAACAAGAAAAGAGTGTTTTCCAGGGTAATTCAATGCGCTGATCACGGATATTCGGTTAGTTTTCTTACGTGAGCAACTGTAGATGCTGAATCGTGACGATTTCGGGCGAATCGACCGTGTAAATTGGCGAAATCGGTCCAGAAACGAAAAACAAGAAAAGGTGATTTCCAGGGTAATTCAATGCGTTGATCACGGATTTTGGGTTAGTTTTCTTACGTGAGCAACTCTAGATACTGAATCGTGACTATTTCGGGCGAATCGGCCGTGGAAATTGGCGAAATCGGTCCAGAAACGAAAAAACAAGAAAAGGGTGTTTTCCAGGGTAATTCAATGTGCAGATCACGGATTTTGGGTTAGTTTTTTTATGTGAGCAACTCTAGATATTGAATCGTGACGATTTCGGGCGAATCGGCCGTGGAAATTGGCGAAATCGGTCCAGAAACGAAAAACAAGAAAAGGGTGTTTTCCAAGGTAATTCAATATGCAGATCACGGATTTTGGGTTAGTTTTTTTTATGTGAGCAACTCTAGATACTGAATCGTGACGATTTCGGGCGAATCGGACGTGGAAATTAGCGAAATCGGTCCAGAAATGAAAAACAAGAAAAATGTGTTTTCCAGGGTAATTCAATGCACTGATCACGGATTTGGGGTAGTTTTCTTATGTGAGCAACTCTAGATACTGAATCGTGACGATTTCGGGCGAATCGGCCGTGGAAGTTAGCGAAACCGGTCCAGAAATGAAAAACAGAAAACGGTGTTTTCCGTGGTAATTCATTGAGCCGATCACGGCTTTTGGGTCAGTTTTCTTATGTGAGCAATTCTAGGTACTGAATCGTGACGATTTTGGGCGAATCGGTCGTAGAAATAGCATGGGCGAAATCGGCCTAAAAACGAAAAATGAAAAACCTGACTTGTCCGGGGTTTAGAAGAATGTGTGACCAACGAATTGTGATTTTGGTCCAAGCTTCGGGGCTTATGTAAAAGTCAGAATATTATCTAAAAATGCGGGAGACGCATATAAAAGGAGGAATATGGCCTTGTGTAAGCAGTGAAAGACTTGGCTCGACGCTTTTCAAGTCTCTGATGTGCTACACACGGATACAAGTACATAAGAGTCATATTTTTGCGCCGTGCACATAGCAACCCTCGTACATTGTAGACAAATGAAACTGTCACATTTGCTTTATTTCTAGCATTTAGCGACCACTAAAACCACTAAAATAACGATCAGACTTTAGATCGCTGATACTGGTTTGCACAAAGTGTATCGCAGAGGCATTGGGGAACGCAAGGTCTCCTTCTGTAGCAAAGGCAATGACTCACCGGTGTATCCTGTCACAAGGGTTTGGTAAAAAGGGTGAAAATCAACGGAAGACAACACTTTTTGCACTGGTGCTGCTGTGTGCACAGCGGTGCGTACGTTAGCAACAACGATAAAGCTACAGTATGGCCGAATAAATAAGGTAGTCCATCAATGCGGGATCAGTCGGAGACTAGACTTTTAAAAAAATGCCAATATAATTCTTATTCATGTGTGCAAGGGAGAAAGAATGAACAGAATAACACGATGAATCCATTAGTCTAAAAAAACGCGTCAAATTTGGCACACAATCTTGTTTCTGAACGTCTTTTTTCTTTCATTCAAATTTCGCGCGCTCCTTTCACCCTGAAAAAAGCTGCCATGTTTACTCGGCCATTCCGTACATGCAGCAATGTTTTGAAAGCTCTGATGTTTCTGTTTTTGCATAGAATTTACAGAATTTCGCACATGGTGTGATTTTAGACTAAACTGAAGAGGACAATTGAAAAATAACTTCAAAGTTTTTGCGCTTTTCAGCAAGCTTTTAAACAACAAACGCGGCGCAAAAATATAACTCTTATGTACTTGCATCCGTGTGTAGCACATCAGAGACTTGAAAAGCGTCGAGCCAAGTCTTTCACTGCTTACACAAGGCCATATTCCTCCTTTTATATGCGTCTCCCGCATTTTTAGATAATACTGCACGATACCAAAGTGCTTATTTTGTTTGCAGTGTTGAAGACGATTGTTGGCACGTCAACTTAGATAGAAACCCGAAACATGACCGGCTCTTAACTGACAACACACAACAAAAAGTGGGTTTGCTGAACTGAAAGACACCTCCATTCGAAGTATGGGCAGTTGAAAAACCGCCTCCGTTCAACCAAACATGCGTCAAAACAAAACCGCCTCCAAAACCTTTCACCCACAGCCCCCACAAAGTTAAAAATAAGAGAAGAATATGTATTTTCTAAAGTCGGCATGTACTAACTGCTTCCACTTATAGCTGTTGTCAGTGCAGATGTATTTTTATCAAAGAAGTGTGCATACAGTATGTACAAGTACGTATATCCTTTGAGAGTGTCTTTATTGGTCGTAAAATGTGTATAGTATCCTCAAAGTACGTAAACAAAGATACGAAACAGTAGCTCAACTTCATTCACCCATTCTGATCTTCATGAATGAACTTTGCGTGACCTCACGGACAAATTGCACAGGAGAACTTTTCTTTGACAAAACCATTCGTAGATCTTCTCCGTGCTATTTTTGATTTCAAAAACTAAAAATAAATACGACCATTTCATGAAAATATCAAAAGTATAAAATCGATTTTCGTGAATAATTGTCCGCAGCTATGGAACCGATGGAAGTGGACACTGTACAACCGATTAGGCCACAGGCACGCCCAACCGATTTGCCTGTGTTCAGCAACAGTAATGGCGCTCGCTTCCGCGGCGATAAGCACTGTTCACTAATGGTATCTATTTTTTAAGCATTCATAATTGTAAGTAATTGGTTGGTTGCACTTGAATTCTGAACAGTGATTGGTGAAATCAGTTACTTTTAAACCCGGGTATTGTATCGCGTCAGTTTAGTTCAACTTGGTGTTGTTATTGAGGCCATCGGAGCAACCAACGTTGGTCACAACAACGTTCCTTCAAAAAATTCCGAAACGAACAATTCAACTGAGCTGTTGAACTGAGAAGTTGAAGTTCGTTTTACTGATGAGTAATCAAATGAATTGCAGTTGATGTTTCCAGCAAAAATACCGTCTCTCCGAGGAGCAGATCACGCTGTTCAAAGAGACGTACGACGTGTTCGACAAGGACGGCGACGGTCACGTGACGCCGACCGAGTTGGGCTCAGTGATGGAGTCGTTCGGTGAACGGCTGAGTGACTCACAGTTGAATGATATGGTCCATGAGTTTGATGCTGACGGTATGCGATTGGGCATGAACGGTTTTACAAGTTGGCCTAGTAAACTGGTGTGACGGTCGGTGAGTATTGTCGCCACCAGTTTTTGCCTGTGATTTTCATTTCGGTGGCATTATTGGCAATTTTTTGGCTTTGACAAGTCTAGCAGGCTGTACTGGAAACAAATCTAAATCATCTAAAAATGCGTGAGACGCATATAAAAGGAGGAATATGGCCTTGTGTAAGCAGTGAAAGACTTGGCTCGACAACGCTTTTCAAGTCTCTGATGTGGTACACACGGATACAAGTACATAAGAGTCATATTTTTGCGCCGTTTATTTATGATTTCGGTTGCACATGGCAACCCTCGCACTTTGTATTGTAGACAAATGACCTTTCACATTTGCGGATTTCGGGCATTTAGCGACCACTAAAACTACTAAAATAACAATCAGACTTTAGCTCGCTGACACTGGTTTGTTCAGGACAAATTGTATCGCAGAAGCATTGCGGAACGCAAGGTCTCCTGTGGCAAAGGCAATGACTCACGGGACAGACGGTTTATCCTGCCACACTAGTTGAAGGTGACACCGGTAAAAAAGGTGAAAATCAACGGAAGACAACTCCTTTTTGTCACTGGTGCTGGTGTGTACACAGCGGTGCGTACGTTAACAACAACGAAAAAGCTACATGCAACAATGTTTTGCAATCTCTAATTTTTCTGTTTTTGCACAGAATTTACAGAATTTCGCACATGGCGTGATTTTAGATTAAATCGAAGAGAACAATTAAAAAAATAACTTCAAAGTTTTACGCTTTTCAGCAAAACGAAAACGAAAACGAAAACTTTCGGATTCGCTGCCCTCCGGGGATATAGCGACCGCAGGCCACCGAAACCGAAATCGGGCTAAGATCACTGGCGCCCCCAGGACAGAGCGGGGCTTAGAGGCTGCCCCCCTCACATGCCGAGGGTATTGGTTCCACGGGATGGTGAGCCGTCCATTCCCCAATCCCACCGGAGTTTGGTACCTTCGGGTTTCCGGAATCGGTGGGGGGCGTGCTTCAAAAACAAACAAACAAACGCGGCGCAAAAATATGACCCTTATGTACTTGTATCCGTGTGTACCACATCAGAGACTTGAAAAGCGTTGTCGAGCCATGTCTTTCACGGGTTACACAAGGCCATATTCCTCCTTTTATATGCGTCTCACGCATTTTTAGATAATATTCTGACTTTTACATAAGCCCCGAAGGTTGGACCAAAATCACAATTCGTTGGTCACACATTCTTCTAAACCCCGGACAACTCAGGTTTTTCATTTTTCGTTTTTTAGGCCGATTTCTCCTATGCCATTTCTACGGCCGATTCCCCAAAATCGTCACGATTCAGTACCTAGAATCGCTCACAAAAGAAAAACTGACCCAAAAGCCGTGATCGGCGTAATGAATTACCATGGAAAACACCGTTTTCTTGTTTTTCATTTCTGGACCGGTTTCGCTAAATTCCACGGCCGATTCACCATAAATCGTCACGATTCAGTATCTAGAGTTGCTCATACAAGAAAACTAACCCAAAATCCGTGATCAGCACATTGAATTACCCTGGAAAAACCGTTTTCTCGTTTTTCATTTCTGGACCGATTTCGCCAATTTCCACGGCCGATTCGCCCGAAATCGTCACGATTCAGTATCTAAAGTTGCTCACGTAAGAAAACTAACCCAAAATTCGTGATCAGCGGATTGAATTACCCTGGAAAACACCCTTTTCTTGTTTTTCGTTCCTGGACCAATTTCGCCAACTTCCACGGCCGATTCGCCCGAAATCGTCACGATTCAGCATCTAGAGTTGCTCACGTAAGAAAACTAACCCAAAATTCGTGATCAGCGCATTGAATTACCCTGGAAAACACCCTTTTCTTGTTTTTCGTTTCTGGACCGATTTCGCCAACTTCCACGGCCGATTCGCCCGAAATCGTCACGATTCAGCATCTAGAGTTGCTCACGTAAGAAAACTAACCCAAAATCCGTGATCAGCGCATTGAATTACCCTGGAAAACACCCTTTTCTTGTTTTTCGTTTCTGGACCGATTTCGCCAACTTCCACGGCCGATTCGCCCGAAATCGTCACGATTCAGCATCTAGAGTTGCTCACGTAAGAAAACTAACCCAAAATCCGTGATCAGCGCATTGAATTACCCTGGAAAACACCCTTTTCTTGTTTTTCGTTTCTGGACCGATTTCGCCAACTTCCACGCCCGATTCGCCCGAAATCGTCACGATTCAGCGTCTAGAGTTGCTCACGTAAAAAAAACTAACCCAAATTTTGTTATAAGCGCATTGAAATACCCTGGAAAACACGCTTTTCTTGTTTTTCGTTTCTGGACCGATTTCGCCAACTTCCACGGCCGATTCGCCCGAAATCGTCACGATTCAGCATCTAGAGTTGCTCACGTAAGAAAACTAACACAAAATCCGTGATCAGCGCATTGAATTACCCTGGAAAACACGCTTTTCTTGTTTTTCGTTTCTGGACCGATTTCGCCAACTTCCACGCCCGATTCGCCCGAAATCGTCACGATTCAGCGTCTAGAGTTGCTCACGTAAGAAAACTAACCCAAAATTCGTAATCAGCGCATTGAATTACCCTGGAAAACACCCTTTTCTTGTTTTTCGTTTCTGGACCGATTTCGCCAACTTCCACGGCCGATTCGCCCGAAATCGTCACGATTCAGCATCTAGAGTTGCTCACGTAAGAAAACTAACCCAAAATTTGTGATTAGCGCATTGAATTACCCTGGAAAACACCCTTTTCTTGTTTTTCGTTTCTGGACCGATTTCGCCAATTTCCACGGCCGATTCGCCCGAAATCGTCACGATTCAGCATCTAGAGTTGCTCGCGTAAGAAAACTAACCCAAAATTCGTGATCAGAGCATTGAATTACCCTGGAAAACACCCTTTTCTTGTTTTTCGTTTCTGGACCGATTTCGCCAACTTCCACGGCCGATTCGCCCGAAATCGTCACGATTCAGCATCTAGAGTTGCTCACGTAAGAAAACTACCCCAAAATCCGTGATCAGCGTATTGAATTCCTACGGACTAAACATTTCTGCTATTTTTCGTAGCTCAGACAAAATTTGTAAGACTGAAAAAATGATACCCGGTCAAAATGCTACGAATTTTCAAAAAATGCACAATTTTGACCCAAAAAATGCCCGGGCAAAAAATAAACTAAATTTTCAGAATCTACGGATGAATTTACCCGAGGAAAAATTCTTGTTCAACTGTGAAAGTGTCCCAGCTAAAAATTGAAAGGGCGAACACTTAAAACCAGGTGACAACCCTGCGAACTTTCAAAAAAGCCCAATTTTTACCCCAAAAAGGGGTCGGGGCAAAAAATTAACTCATTTTTCCAAATCTACGGATGAAATTACCCTAGGAAACATTTTTCTTCAACTGTGAAAGTGTCCCAGCTAAAAATTGAAAGGGCGAACACTTGAAACCCGGTGAAAACGCTGCGAACTTTTAAAAATGCCAAAATTTTTATTCAAAAAAGTGGTCGGGGCAAAAAATTAACCCATTTTTCCAAATCTACGGATGAAATTACCCCAGGAAACATTCTTGCTAGACTGTGAACGTGTCGCAGGTAAAAACTGAAAGCGCGAACACATGTTGATTACATACCGGAAAAAAAAGAGATAGAAAAATAAGTAACACTGTTTTCAGAATAGGTTTTTCGTGTCTACAGCGTATGAAAAGTAGTCGGATAAAAAATTTTTCGCGGCTCCAAGCACAACTTTGGGTGTTCGTTTCGTGTGCACAGAACCAAGTTTGTGGCTTATACTATGCTCGCTGGAGGAAGCGAGCAAATTTGAAAAACGCGCGCGAGAGGATAACGGCTCATATAATGCGTGATGCGCTGTCCGCTCGCTGACGCTCGCTCGCGCATCCGCATGATTGTGCGTGCACATAATCGCAGCTCAGCAAATCGCGGCATGACATTCGCAATCTCGCGGCATGGACAATCGTGGCCTAGGACAACCGCTGCCTCACAATCGCGGCTAAAACGGCTGAGGAAAATCGTGAAACCCTCCTCCAAAGCCTGCCTAGCCTAACTAACAGCAGATAAATCTAATCTGGAAAGATGACAAAGCAGCGAAAGTTCGTGAGCTGCGATTTCCCAGACCGAGAGTGACCTGGCCGCAGGTAAACTGGCTGCGATAAACCAGGGCGCACTCATCCAAACCGTAAATTCCCTGGCCGCGATTGTCAGACAGCAGTTTTCTGAGTCGCAAGCGTTCAGGCCGCAATTATCCAAGCTGCGATTGTCAGGGCGCTGTTTTTGAGCCGCGAGTGTACAATAACTGTAAACATGTACATTTTTATTGACAGGCAACGGAACAATTGAGTTCGAAGAATTCCTCCAAATGATGTCCAAAAGAGCGCAAACGTGCGACTGGGTCGTACAGGAGGGACTCGCAGCGTTTCAGGTACGCTGTATGTACAGGACTGCTGCTAATTTTGGAACTAAATTTGCAAACGTAGTACATTGTTGACAACGTTGACGTTGACAATGTTGCCGTGCAGTCGATCCTTTGGGATATGTTTTGGACACTATAACTAGGCATTTTTCATGGCCACTACGCCCGTTGGACACTATTGACTACCGTATTACCTCTATTAAACCCCCCCAAAATTAACCCCCCCCCCCAAAAAATAAACCCCCACCCCCTCGACAAGTTTCTAAATAATCCCCCCCCAAAATAATCCCCCATGGGGGATTATTGAAACCTGTTTGAAACACATACCCAGCGAATTCAGTGGCTGGTTGCAGTGAAAATGATGAAATTGTACTACCAAAGGCCCCAAATGGATGAGTTAATGGTAATTTCTTTACAAAAGGCTGTTGTAAAAGGAAATTTCTATGTAGAGTAGAAGTTTCTGCGACTTCCTTCCTGCCATGGAAGGTATTTTTGCCATTTTGCCCACTCCTAAAAATGGTTTCCAAATAAACCCCCCCCAAAAAAATAAAGCCCCCCCCCAAAAATAAACCCCCACCCCCAGAAGTCGCTGAAGAAAAAAACCCCCATGGGGGTTTATTAGAGGTAATACGGTATGCACTTTTACCGTTGACGATTGTCTAGCTGGTTGAAGGTTTTTTTTCAAATAACATCAAATTTCCAAAAATAGACTTCAACACCAAATTTGAATCGATGGGCACTATTTGCAATTGGCCTTGGCATCATGCCTTCACTCAACGCTTGTCTCATTGCGTTCAGATCCTTGACAACGACCACGATGGCTACATCTCTCCGTCCGATCTGCGTTACGTCATGAACATCCTTGGTGAGCAATTGAGCGACGTTGAGATGCACGCGATGTTCAAGGAGGCCGATATCGACGGCAATGGACTCATCGACTACAATGGTGCAGGCGACTTTTGTACTATTGCAAATTTATCCAAACGTGTCATACAAACAAAGGCTCCAGAATATTTGTTTGGTTGACTTCATTCACGTGAGCTGAACATCCGGCTTGTTGCGCATCAGCACATGACGTCATTCGATCCGACACGTTCGGATAAATAAGACTATCCCTGTGCTGTCCCACAGTTATGATGTCAGACAGAGCAGAGTCATTAGTCACGTCGTGAACTCTGTGATTCTGTCTTTGGTCCATTCCAAAGAAATCGGTGACGACTCGCTGCCCATTTTTTTCAGAGTTTACAAAAATATTAACGGCAGAGGAAGGAATTGGTTGAATCAAGTGAAACTCAAACTCGGTCACACGAAATCCACCGGCATTTGAAATATTTTGCTCTCCATTTGAAATATTTTTAAATGTTGTGTTAATTCAGCAAGATTTGCAGCTTTTTGCCTTTGTTGCTTTGAATTTTTTTGAAGTCAGCTATTTTATTTGGCAACTTCTTTGAATAGTATACCGTATTACCCCCATTAAACCCCCCCCACCACCACCACCATTAATCCCCCCACCAATAAACCCCCACCCCACGGCAAGTTTCCGAATAATCCCCCACACAAATAATCCCCCATGGGGGTTAATTGGAAACCTGTTTGAAACACATACCCAGCGAATTCAGTGGCTGAATACATTGACATTGGTGAAATTGTGCTACCAAAGGCCCCAAAGGGATGAGTTAATGGTAATTTCATTACAAAAAGCTGTTACAAAAGGAAATCTCTGTGAAAAGTAGAAGTTTCTGCGACTTTCTTGCCTTCCATGCAAGGTATTTTTGCCCTTTTTCAACAAACCCCCACCCCTAGTATTTGTTTGTAAATAAAGCCGTCCCCCCCCACCAATAATCCCCCCCCAAATAAACCCCCACCCCTAAAAGTCGCTGATGTATTAATCCCCCATGGGGGTTTATTGGAGGTAATACGGTAGTACGTCGCATGTGTACGTATGTGCACTGAGAAAAAATGTTATGATGTAATAGTTAACAAAGTGGTCAAAAAGCATTTTTGACTTCTATTGTACCGTAAACTCTTGCTTATAGGACCACCTCATATAAATTGACGATTTTTTGAAGGCGGACACCGAGAAACGGGGGGAATGAAATTTATATTTTTAATTAAAAACATTTTATGAAAAAATGACTTAAAAGGACAAATTGAAGTTTGGATGAATTTTTTGTCGGCTTTTTTCGTTTTTTTTTCTAACCAGTTCTTGACAGGGCGGAACCGTGAGCTTCAACTTTGCCATTTTAATTGTCGATCCACTGTCAACTTTTTGACTGCCTCTCTGCTTCCCCTATTTGTCGATGACTTTACCGTGTTCCTATTCTTTAGTGCTCATTTGCTATTAATCATTTTGATCTGATAATTGGATTTTTCTGTTGCATTGTAACCAAAATAAGCGCTACGTACGATGATGTCTCTTCTGGTGCAATCCCACCCATCGACGACAACCTTTACATTACGACGCATTCACATAAAATGACTTCAACTGTTAATAATACAGCAAAATTAGAATTAGCAAAAATACGAATCATATGTCCGAGCTTATGATTTTTGAAAATAACTTTTAATTTATTTAGCTCCCCGCCCGCGAACACTACGCCCACTTTTGGGGGGCTATAAACGACAACCTGCCTATATGCAAGAGTTTACAGTGTAGTTTTTGTTGACTTATTTTTTTATTTTGCAGTGAAATACGAAAACAGTATTCGGTCTTGACACGATCTTAAAATAGTCGAGAAAAATATTCAAGAAACACTTCTACAAATTGTATTCCTGTTTCTTTCAGTTTTCAATGAACCTCTTTGACCGTCAAGACGGCTGAAGTAGAGATCGTGTCAAATACTGATACAGTAACAGTTATATGCCGCACTCCACATGTCCTCAGTTGTGGCATTTTGGCGAACATTTATTCAAATACGGTTCGATATGTGTACATAAACGAAAAACCATGAATCATGAAAAAAATAATTAACCACCGCTTTAAAAAGTTAGCATACCGTAGCATTTTGCTGTTATGCTGATAACTACACTTTTATGTTCGGTTTTGTGCACTTGTACTGTATTATGTTACGGAACATGTATTTCTGTGTGCACACTTTTGTTATGTCATATCCTGTATATAGACAATGGTTTTACTTGTTCACTTTATTGGGTGAACAACAAAAAGTAGGAGATAACTGAAATTTCTCCGGGCAGCTACTGACTGATGACTCAAGTAAAGTCAAAATGACATCCAGAAGGAAATGAATGTATCTTAGTTTTCTGCCCGTTTTACAGGAAAGGCTGTAAAAATGGCGCCAAAAATGCAAAACCACACGAAACGTTCCACACATAAATTTAAAAAAATCACAACACACACATCAGTCTGAGAAAACAATAGACCCATTTAGATAAAACAATGACCACCACACAATCACTGAAAAGAGCGCACAGCCGCCAAAAAACAACGACCGCGACTTTTGCACAGAGCCCATTTCTCAACTGTATTTTTTCGCATTTGGTGATTTTTGTTTCGACGCCAGAGGTTTCTCAGGTCTGTATGCTCTATTTTCTCAAAACCAATGAAATGATCGACTGAATTTAAAGAAATAAAACAAGTTTCGCTGTATACGGAACAAAGACATTGGAATGTAACAACAACAACATTTTTTGGAACCAAGCCGCATCTGCGACGTTGTTCGACGTCAGTGGCCGGTGACTTTACTTGTGGTGCGTTTGTGAACCAATAATTTCCACATTATATGCGAATATGTAAGGTGGCCAGCGCACGCTGAAACAATTGCCTGACTTTTCGTTTCTTTCCCGTTATCCTGAAATCTGCCTGCAACACAACAACTGTTACACACTCTGTCGGGCGTTGTAGCCAGCCACTGAGTGATTCTTTTGGGATATTCAGTTGAAAACGAATTTATTTGTGTGTGTGTGTGTGTGTGTGTGTGTTTGTCGGGGTGTGTGTGTAAAGTATCTCGTGGTAGCATCTCTTCGTTTATTTACAAAGTATCTACACATTGTTTTAGAACCGCCAGACACTAAAACGCCTTTGACGGGCGCGTGTTAGAAATGATCATAAAAATATTGTGTCCCCGTTCAACATTATTGAGTTTTATGCTTATGATACCTTCATTTGAAACGCTTTTCCTCTTTATTCCTTTATTCCTCTACACTCTCTTCTAATCTGTTTTTGCGTAACTGTTTTGACACTTTTGCTGCTTATTGTTTTAGTGCTGCAGATAACAAAAAGAAGAACTACAAGTAAGCTAAACTGACGCAAAAAATAAGAGTAAGATCTTTTGTGACGCTGAAAAACTGCCTTTTGTTTGCGTTTCTGCGGTTCTTTCATTTGTGGTTTTTGCCATTCTTCGTCATTCTGTCCTTTTCAGGCTCAAATAAAAAAGCTTTTGTTTTTGCTGACATCTCCTTCCTTGGGTTGGTGGGCAACGTCTTTTGAAATTTCAATGACAAACTTCCCGTTTCAAAAAGTACACTGTGACTCAGGTTACAAGCTCTTATTTTGTAAACATTGTGTCGGGTCGGAGTTTATTTGTTCTGCTAAAAACAATTATTATCGGATATCCGGATATCCTTTGCACTCTGCCAAAACGACGATTTTCGATTTCCGTTTTTTTCAACCAATTCAGATTATCTGGCGTCATATCTTCGGGCGCTAAATAATGATTCTCGGCTGAAACTGCGGTTCAACTGCTCGTACAACAATACCGTAATCTACGACTGTTTATCCAACAACAATAACAGCAGAAATGTAAACGCAACAATATTACTGGATACATCAGTAAAACCAGCGCGTGTCATGTACCAAAAAGGCGCCATGTTAGTACAACTCTGCGCCTTCGTTTCAATTATTGTTCACATTGTTCTAAACAAATGCGCTGCGCAACACCTGGACAATGTAAACGTTCTCGTTTACACCGAAGCCGGGGTGGTCAGCGGCAGACGATGGATGTTCAACAAACGGCACATGATGAACGAATATCTTGGCATTCCATACGCCGAACCGCCTGTGGGCAAACTCAGGTTCAAGGTTAGATGTTTGAAATCGTTCATTCAAATTGAGATTATTGTGCAATTAGCGGTGGATTATATCTGATTTGGTTATGTTGAGTTGAGCAAATGCCGAAATGCTCGAATAATGTTGTCGACCTTCATTGCAAATACCGCTCAGTGGTGGGAAACTGGGCTCAAGGATGGATGGAAGCCAGCACTTTCGACCACTACTTAATTGGCATTTTAAAATTTCGACTGACCAGCAAATTTCGTTGACGAAAAAGTTTGTTTGTTATTTCATATGTAAATGTCCTTCAACAATTTTTAGCGTCCGGTAAAAAAAGAGACGCTGGAGTCTGATCCGTTCAAAGCACACGAGTACGGCCGGCCATGCATCCAGTTCATGACGTACCATGAGATCGACAAGTTCGCTGGCGAGAACATGCAACGCCAGAGCGAAGACTGTCTCTATCTGAACATCTTTGCGCCTTACGTGCGTTTTTCTGTCTTCATGTTTAGCAGAATCGCGAGCTGACAAAAATATCGAAGTTTACAAAATTCCGCTTGTTGTTTTGATGCTGATAACAAGCCGACAACCGCCAGAGATGAGTTCTGAATGAGAGTCATCCGCTGTAAAGATAACTCATTATCAACAAAAACCACAAAAACCACTGATATTCCACAGAACCCGGAAGACGAAACGAAAAAACACCCAGTGATCGTTTGGGTGCACGGTGGCTCGTTCCTCGCCGGCTCGGCCGACACGGGCATCGATCCAGAAGTGGTCGCTGCAAATCTGATCGATCGTGGCGTAGTGCTAGTCACTGTCAACTATCGTCTTGGGCCGCTTGGTAGGATGCGAAAAACACAGTCTGACGTTAAGAAACAGTTTTGTGGCTTCCCAAATCATGTAACGTCACGTCACGTCACGTCACCTGAAGTCACGTCGCGTTACGTCATGTCCACGAAGAATATTCCGTCCATGAATACGTGTCTCGACGAGTGAGTCGAAGTACGTCAAGAAACGTCAGCATGGACGGGCCTTTAGTACACACGACATCACTGTACCGACGCATGACACAGGTTTCCTGGCGCACAAGACGGCTGACGAGGGTGTCTACGTCGGCAACAACGGCCTCTACGACCTGGTGCTCGCACTCGAGTACGTCAATCGCAACATTCGCAATTTCGGCGGCAATCCGGATCAGGTGACTCTGATGGGCGAATCGGCCGGCGCTGCCGCGGTCTCCATTCTTGCTGCGTCGCCGTTGCCGAGGGTGAAAAGTGAGTGTGATTATCCTATTTTTGGTATTTTTGTAATTTCATTTGAAAATAGCGTGCAGGAGTCAAGACGGACGTTCTATTTTGCTCAACCACACAATTAATGACTACCGCAATAACCCCATCCCGCTCCAATTCTGTTATTTTTTTGTTTGAACCCAGCAGATACTTTTGCAAATTAAATGTGGCGTTTTCTAGTTTGTCGATGCACTGAACTGGTGTTCGACTTTCAAAAACAGATTTACCCCGAGAACCATAAATAGTGCTCAGGCCCAGACCGTATTCTGAATGAGTAAAAGGACGAACCAAGCAAATGCGACGTATTACAGACGCCATAAGCGGTGCGATCATAATGAGCGGCTCATCTCTCGCTTCGTGGGCGATCCAATCGGTCGGCGAGCCACAATGGGAACTGACGAATCTCGTTCGTTATCTGCGATGCGAGAAATACTTCTCCGACGAAGATATGAAGGACATTCGAAAGGCATATCCGAAGGAGCAACCGAAACCGTTCGAGGAGACCGTCTGTAATCTGCAGACGAACAGCATCAAATGTCTGGACAGCTTCGATCTGTCCAGTCTGGACAACATCGATCTGCAGTTGGACTGTCTCCGACGACATTTGAACTTCAGCACCAACTCGCTCAAGAGCGGACTGGTCGCGGCGGTAAACTGATTTATTATCTGTTTTGTTGTGGCACTCCAAAATGGTTTTTAGCTCTGATGATGCTCTGTCTCTTGTTGCAGTTGGGTGTTTCGAGGCCCGTTGTCGATGGTGAACTGATTCCGTCAACAGGCATCGAAATGTTGAGGAAAAATGCGCACGTTCCAATCATGATCGGCGTCGCACAGCTGGAATGGGCGCACAAAAAACGTTGGTTCACTGCAAAAGTCGAACGTTGTAAATGGGAACTGTTCTGTTGGTCCCAAAAAGTCCCATCTAGTAAAGTTACGCGGTTTGGAGAACCAGAAGTTCGGTTATTAGGAGAACTAATCTTTTCTGCTACCAAACCGAAATTCACAAATTACGCTACCGTTACGCTGTTTGCAGCCGTGGATGTCATCTGTCCTTGTCAGTGTCATTATTCTTGTGATTCTTGTAATTCTTTTGCTAGCATAACGTACAAACCTCTGTGCAGCAATCTACTACGGCTTCAAACAGCGTGAGCGTTGCACACAACGATTGATGGCCGAGAAAGTGCAGTCCGTGGTGCAATCAAGCTACGAGCCAGCGGACGGCCGCCAACTGCCGAACTCAACGTTTCAACTGATCGGCAATCTGACATTCCATCGTTACATCGCAGCAGAGTCGACCAATGACACCTGGCAAATGGAGACGTTCGTACGAACGCTGCAAAAGGTCGGAAATGAGGCGTTGGGTGATGGTCGTATTCTTTTCTTAACCACGCATTGATGACAGGGATGAAATTGTTGATGGTTTTGATGATAGGGAGAAAGCGATATTGTTCAAACAAAACATATTCGTTGGTTGGTTCGAGGTGTTTCTCTGGCAGACGCATGCTACAGGAACCTGATAGACGAGACTGATCGTATATTCCCTGACAAAAAAATGGAGCAACTTCAGTGATATTGCCAAACATTGTCTGTAAAATATTTGCTGTTGTCCGCAGCCTACTGCTTCCGGTTTTTGCAACAATACAGTACACCTCTAACAGCTACTGCGCTGTGGAGTATTGCCACCAACAAGATTTCAGATTGAGTCAGACATCGAGTTCGTCTCGCCCGCACACCGTGAAGCTCGCCTCTACGTTGAGCACGGTCTGCCCGTCTACCTCTATTCGTTCGACTACTTGCCGATGGCAAGAATCGTTGAATACGAACGACGATCGCTGAACTTCTTTGGCGTCAACAGAGTCATTTCCATCAGCAAGAACATGCATTTCACGGGTGTGTCTTTTTGCGTTTCGTTCAATTTCCGACATCGCAATTTGATTTGTATTTGTAATTTAAATTTAAATTCGAAATTTGTATTTGTTTTCCGTTTCTCCTACCACTGGTTCCGGAAACCGCACGTATCAAACTTCAGTGGTTTGGCGTTCGGATAAATGGACGTCCCATGATAAAACGTCCCACGGATAAAAGAAATAAGCGTCCCATGCCCTCGACACGAGAGGTGAAGCAGCTTCTAAGCCCCGCTACGTCCTTGGGGCTGATCTTGAGCTCCTGTAGATTTCGGTGGAGCTTCCGGCCTCCATATCGCTGAAAGGCAGCAAATCCGAACGGTTGATAACCAATTTGCTTCGACTACCGCAGACGCCTTTCACGGGCTCGACCACGCGTTCCTGTTCACACGCGGTTACTCGGCGAACCAGGAGATGCTTGACTACGACGAGGACGACCTGGAGATGGCAGCACTCTTCTGCACCGTCATTGCGAACTTTGCCAAATATAAGTCGGTTGTCGTTTCCTGCTCTTATAATGACATCAATGAAAAATGCCAGGTTTTTCGCAGTTGCTTGTGCCTCTAATGCATCAGTGAGTTAAGTCTTGGACGAATGAAACCCCCCATGCATAAGACGCCACTAAAAAATTCAGTCAGTTTCTTGTCTCTCAAATGCATCAGTTCGTTCAGATTGCACAAAAATGAAACTTCCACACAATTGCAGAAATCCGACGAAGGTGCCGATTCGCGGTTTCGTCTGGCCGGCCTACCGGCGTGGCAGCAGCAACGGCGGCTACGCCCAACTGCGCATCCCGCCGCGTGTCGCGCACGGCGACTTCTACTTTCCGACGCCTCAATTCTGGAACGATCAGGTCGCGTATGCGGCCGATTTCATACGACCAGCAAAGTCGGACGCCGACAACGCGGACGACATCAGTCCGGCGGAACTGAGCGAACACGAGCGAACGCAGTTGGCCGCGTACAGACGTGCGTGGCTGGCGCTGTGGGTGCTGGTGGGCGCGATCGCCGTCACTCTCTGGCTGATCGTCGCCTGTCTCGTGCTGCGTCGCTGCACCGGCGCACCGCGCAAACGACAACCAGAGGGCATACTCGTCAAGGGAAAACGATGATTGTTGTCATTGTGTCCGTTTTTAAAAAAACCAGGCTCCGCACCTGCTTTCTCATAATTTTTCAATGTTTTTGAAAATGGTTTTTCAATGGGTTATGTCCATATTATATCGAAAAATCTAAATTGCAGGTGCGAAACCTGGTTTACTTTTTTTCAGTTTTTTTCTTTTCTGTTTTTTAGCTCTGCGACTGAGTGCTCACGCATAAAAGAAAACATCAGACGAATGCTGGGCATGGCAGTTCAAAATTTCTAAAGTGACTTTAACTTCTTAAGACACGACCGCGGGTCACGACTTTAAATTGCGGCATGAAACTCAAGCCAGCAAACGCATTGAGTCGCAGACCAAAAAAACGACAGTAAGTGCATTTTTGGTCCCATGTATCTTGCTCAGAGTTTGGATTTTAAATACATTTTGTCTGGTGTTTTTTTCAAGTTCTGGTTCCGTTTTTTGTCGTTGCAAACGCATCTGTGCTGCCAGTGTGTTGTTTATTTGCTCTGGCCTGTGCAGGGCGGTTGACACAATCGTTTTAATTCGTTGCTTTACATCAGTTATGTTTGACGTCTCCGACGTCATCATTTGTTAACTTTTTTACGTAGTTTCTTCGGGACTTTTTGTCCTTCGGTTCCGTTTTATATCTTGCCTCGGACATGTTTTCACTCTCAAAATGTACCTAGAAACAATGTTTCACCTATAATGGATATTTATGTTTTATGCTCAGTAATTCGATGCAGTCAAATCGTTTGTATTTTTTATTTTTGCTTGATTCCGTCATTTACTTTGCGCCATTCAATAACAGTTGTAATTGTTTTTGTTTTTGTTATCTTGCGGCTTGTTCTGTATGTCTTGATTTTTTCTCAAAAACGGCTTTTTTCTTTTTTCAAAAAAATGCAAAAAATAAAAGTGAGCGGCGCCTTATCGTTATTGCAAAAACCCGCTCTGAAAAAGTTGTTTTGTACACGGTGTGTTGTTGTTGTTCAATTACATAATTTGGTGTAATTGGCATAAAACAAAGGGTTAGCAACGCAAGGAGTATGTGAGTATGGGCATTTCTAATCAACGTAAGTAATTGAGTGACACAACGGAGAACTACATACATGTATGTATGTATGTGTATACATGTGCAGTACATACATGTAAGTCACCTCTACATGTTCATGAAAATAACGCCATATATTGTTTAAACTTGAGCAAGCATATCACGAAATCATTTCTACTGAACGTGTGTTCTTTATATTATTGCAAAACCGACACATCCAATATCTTTTGCTGAAGAGCATTTTCTTCAAGGCAAAGCCAGTTCAATAAAGGAAAGCCAAGCCAGAAACCGTCACTAAATTTTAATAACTCACCAACTCATGTCCATCAGCTACGCATTTTTTGTTTCCTTCCGTTTATATTGATACTTCATCACCGGTCACGTTATGGCAACTGTCAGATAAAAGCAGAATATACCATGATTGCTTTCAAACTGCATCTTGAAAATATCTCAGCCACACACCCAGCTCAACACATGTATAGATTATCTAAA
>JASANC010002331.1:0-11254 GCA_030248135.1 Theristus sp. LFF4_11 | reverse complement strand
TTTTTAGATAATTACGGTATGGCCGGTTAAACATGGCAGCTTTTTTCAGGGTGCAAGGAGCGCGCGAATTTTGAATGAAAGAAAAAAGACGTTCAGAAACTGAATTGTGTGCCAAATTTGGCGCGATTTTTTTAAACTAATGGATTATCCGCGCTATTCTGTTCATTCTTCATCCCTTGTACACATGATTGTGAATTATGTTGGCTTTTTTGAAAAAGACAACTCCTGGTCTGCGGCTGATCCCGCCTTGATGGACTGCCTCATTTATTCGGCCATACTGTACTACAGTATGGCCGAATAAATAAAGCAGTCCATCAAGGCGGGATCAGTCGCAGACCAGGAGTTGTCTTTTTCAAAAAGTGACAACATAATTCCCAACATGGCTCCAAAGGAGAAACAATAACTAGAATAGCACGAAGAAGCAGTTAGATATCTCAAAAAACAAGTCAAATTTAGCGCATAATTGTGTTTTTGAAACGGTTTTATCTTTCATTCAAATTTCGCGCGCTCCTTGCACCCTGAAAAAAACTGCCATGTTTACTCGGCCATTCCGTACGTGCGGCCAGATCGCTATTCCACTTTTGGGTGGGAGTCTCATAAGTGGTGAGGGAACCTTATATGCAAGACTTTACGGCATTCTACTGCAGCGAGGAAAATGTGTTGCTGGAGCCAAATTTTCTTTTGAATGAGCTCACAAAATCAGCGATATTGCTTTTGTCCTTTTTGACTTGAAATTTTCTAAAATGGTCTCTCATATGCAGTACTTTCTCGATATTGCTCTTGTCTTTTTTGACTTTAAATTTTCTGGAATGGTCTCTCATATGCAGTACTTTCTAGTCAAACAATATCAACATCACGGTACTTGCAATTCAGAAGACGGGAATTCAGAACGGCTAATGTTGTTGCGATGTGATGCGACCAATTTTATACTAAGTTTTGACAACCCTACACCGTAAGAACGAGAGTCAAAATTGAAAACAATATTTGCCCAATCACCGACAGAAATGCCCAACAGAAACAAAAGCATGCAGAATCTAGTTTGACCAGAATAAATCCATACCACCAAAAGAACATAACCGAAAAAATCAGAGGTGCTTCATGTACAGTGGATAATATCTGCTGACAGAGCATAAAAGTAGCGAAGAATTCGTATACAGTATATAAAGAATAAGCCCATGCCACCTGAGAAAATATAACCCAAAAATAGTAACATCAGAGGTAAGACAAGTAGATGTGCTGATACTTACAATGTATGTATGCGGTCATACAAATGTATGTGAAGTTTGAGGAATAAACCCATACCACCATAAGCAGGGAAATAGCCCAGAAATAAGTTGACCTCCACCGCCCCAACATTTAACGTAGCGCTTAATGAAAAGGAATTGTTTCTTTAGGTTGACAGCACGTCGTTGATGTACTGCAGCGACTGCAACACAAACGGGATCTCCTCTCCGACTTCGTTCGACGCCAACTGTCCGAGCATCTGCTGCATCTGCACGTACTGCTGCGCGATCTGGTGCTGCAGACGGTGGCTCTCAACGGCTGCGTAGCACGACGAGTGCACTCCACTGACCAACAGACTTCCCTCGGCTGTCACGGGCGCATAGGCGCCACGAGCTTGGAGTCGGCGAATCTAAAAAGTGAAACGACTCTGAGCAAACCTGAACGTTTTTTTTTAATATTTGAAGCACGCCCCCCACCGATTAAGGAAACCCGAAGGTACCAAACTCCGGTGGGATTGGGGAACGGACGGCTCACCATCCCGTGGAACCAATACCCTCGCCACGTGAGGGGGACAGCCTCTAAGCCCCGCTCTGTCCTGGGGGCACCAGTGATCTTAGCCCGATTTCGGTTTCGGTGGCCTGCGGTCGCTATATCCCCGCAGGGCAGCGAATCCGAAAGCTTTTAGTTGAAAACCAGTGTAGTTATTAGAGTAGAGAGCTACACTGGCGGCAGTTTGTCATCCTCCGTGGGGGATCGAACCCGTCACCTTCTGAGTTGAAGGCGAACGTGCTAACCACCGAGCCACGGAGGCGACGTTTGACAGTATCACTTATTAAACATACTCTATGAGCGGTATTGGGCACCTCACTGAAAGCCATTTCCAAATATTTTACGAAACATAAGCGCTAAACGCTCCATCTTGTTTTTAGCCAAAAAAGAGCGTACGTTTATCAGCGTTTTTTGTTCGGTAAAAATGTTTGAAAATGGTTTTCATGTGTGTGATGATTTAATGACTTCATGACGATATGGTTTTTGCAAACACAATATTGTGTCAAGAACAAATAAATATACAGAGTGGTCCAAAAGTTGTGGGCACAACTTTGAATTGCTTTAACTCGCAAACGCATGGACCGTTTGGGCTGAAATTTCAGTCGCTTACTTAGAAAGCTCAAAGTTAGACCTCCACGCATTTTTTAACCCAAACGAAAGAATACTGCACCTGTGCGGAAGCAAAGTGCGAGAAAAACGAGTTTTTGCATGAAAAACAGCATTTTTTCTGTCTCACATCGGGTTCATTCATCGATAACGTTAAAAAAGACAATACAGCTATTTCTGGTTTTAGCACGTGGACACTGAATTGTGCCAGAAAGTGATCTTGTCAGTGGCCATAGGGCCCGATTGTGCATTGAAGATGACGGCTCACATTTCGAGAAGGTTGATTTTTGACAGTTTTTTACTCAGTTTGTGACGTTATCGATGAATAAATCCGATGTGAGACATAAAATGCTGTTTTTCATGCAAAAATTCGTTGTTTTTTTCGAACTTTGCTTTCGCACAAGGGCAACATTTATTCGTTTGGGCTAAAAATTGGTGGAAGTCTAAGTTTGAGCTTCTTAAGTAAGCGACCAAAATTTTAGCTCAAATGGTCTAACCGGTGGCGAGTTAAAGTGATTCAAAGTTGTACCCACTACTTTTAGACCACTCTGTATAGCAGCTATAATGTTATGCATGGCATAGACGTAGAGGTAACGATAATGTAAATACTGTGGTAGATACAGTACACCGTGGGATTACAGTTCTGTCAGTTTTTATGAAAACAAAAACACATTCTGCAAAAAAATGTAAAATGTTCAAGCTGATAATTGAAGCTTTTTATGGTCGGTTCGAACTTTTTCTCATCTCTTGCATTTTACAAACTCTGTCAGCTTATACAGCGTGTCACCGAACAAACCAACCTGAACGATTTTGTCCGCTTGCATGGCTCCCTGCACAACGGTCAACAGACACTCTCCCAGCTGTGACTTGCCAGCAAACTCAGCTGCGTCCGTGAGTGCGTGCACGTCCACGTTCTGCTGGTCACACGCGACACGGGGCAGAAGGTGCTCGGGGGAGATCTTCAGTGTCCTGCCTGACTCGGTTGTGATCTGCACGTATTCGTGGAACGTCTGCGTTTTGCGGTCGTACCAAGCGGCAATCGGGCTGTATGCGATTGTGCCGCTGGCGTCTGCTACGGCAACCTAAGATGAAACTTTTTTTCTGAAAGCTACACTATTTCAAAGCAAACATGAAGAGATGTTCATCTGTGAATGTCGGCTAGTTTTCCTTTTCAACCTCTCATCGGTACGGACTGACGGTTCACCAACTGCCATATGTAAGACCTATCAGTTTGTTATCGATGTCATTGAGTTTTCTTGCCAGTGGCAGTTTCAGGCGCTCTTTTTAAACCTCTCCTTGGAGTGCGCTCAACCAACATCATTAGGTTGAGCCCATCCGTGAAAAATGGAATGTGTCTGTGTGCGCGCATCCGTCGGTGGTGCTCAATAGTGAGGCCAGAACAAGCAATGAAGAAGAAAATATTCGGAAAAGAATACAGTAGCGGCCAAAACTTTGGAAACCCCTGCCGCCCTGCGAGCGCTGCATAATGCGCGTGGTGGATGGGTATTTTTTGCGTTATTAGTAAGCACATAAGAAAATATTTTTGATTTTTGAAACACAGCAATACACGGTGTCCACTGCAGCAAACAAAACAAAAAATACGTGCCGTATTATTTTCATACACACCATAATACGCATTCCTTTGAATGGCATGCGAAACATCAACGGCAGGTGTGAACATTATGATAACATGTGTTTGGTTCATGTCTGTTCACTTCTTTCGTTACAAATGCAGTATGGTGAGAATTCACACGCCACTGGAGTCGCTCCAGTAAACAGTTTGCCAAAAATAGCCACCGGATTGTAATTCAGTCAGTTTCATTTAATTTCAAAGCGATCCGTCCGCAACCTAAAGCACACACAGATTTTGCAGAGCAAATTGTCAGGCTATTGCAACGTCAAAAGTATAGTTTTGTATGCACTGTACAGTGCATAATGAGTATTGTTGTGTTCCAAAAATCAAAAATATTTGATTATAGATAATGTGATCTAATTGTGCGTATTTATCATTTATAATTAGGTAATTTACTCACTAATTATAATAGTTCTCGCCTATATAACTGTGATATTTCTTGTACACTGGGAGTCAGTTCTGAGATCGACATTAAAGTTATCTCTCTACATCGGCTCATCGTTTGTGGTGAGCCCGACAAGCCGATCATCGTCACCTTCTGTGAAGTCAGATACGCTACTGTTCGTCTGTCCTTAGTCGCTTTATGCCCGTGAGGTGCGACTATTCGTCAGCAATGGTTCGCCGTCTAAATCAACAAAAGAGGCAAATCGTCTATCGACAGGAAGAGTTCGACAGATACGACTTGTTTTATTTCTCCGACTTCTTCCAAAGTCCGGAGCCCGTCCACAGAGCCGCCGACCGCTACATGACGTATTACTTTTACGGACCGTCGGTGTCAAAGGAGCAAAGGCGTCGTCTGTTCAGCATTCCGTTGCCGCAGCTTGTCGTGTGGCTTTTGCCGAAGATGATGACGGCCGAAGAACCGAATGAGAAACATCAGGCAGTTGAGATCCCCGTCGAAGCGGCTGAGAAACGCAAAGTTGAACGAATCAAAGTGGCGCGGTGCAAGAACGTGCGCAAGAGAAGAATGAAAGCAGCACCGATGAGCAACGTCGAAATGTTGAAGAATTTCAAAAAGGAAGCGACCAAAGAAGCGCCGATGATGCAAAACGAAGAGCATGTGGTTCGTTTGAAGACGGAAGACGCGATGCACGGCTATGAAGTGAAAACAGCAGCCGCAACGAGTCGAGAGGTTGTGCCGATCAAGGCAGCAGCGCCATCAAGTGTCACCGAGTTCAAGGCGTGTGTCGTTGAGGAAGTCGCACCGAAACGCCTCGTGTTCCATGAAGTTGGTTTCGTGCCGATGACGCCGATAAACAATCACCAGCAGCAAACGTCCTGCTGGTCAACTGAGATGTGCCTGTGCTGGCGTGATGTTCGTCCGTCCAAGGTGTCGCAACACGGTGAAGTGCGCGGTGATCCAATGCGTCTACGCAACCAGTGGCTCGGTCGTCATGTGCGCTGTTCCGGCGTCCGCTCTCCCTCAGTGTCGTCCGTCGTGTGCCACTCACAATGTTGGCTCGTCATGATGATGCTTGGTCGACGTGTGCGTTCGTCAGCATTTCGATCACCAAGTGATAAAATTTATGCCAAGAATGATCTTTTACCACCATGATATGTGATACGCTTTCCACTACTTTTTCTTCTGTTTGTAGGGGGAAGAAGCTAATAGTAGGTAATTATTGGTGATTACTGTGATAATTATTGTGTTAATTGGGGTTCCGTGCCTATATAACCATACTAAACCAGTATTCTGGGTCTCTCGATAAACGACTGAACGAGGACCACAAGATCGTTTGTTTATATACACTAGCAGTTGACCCGTGCCTACGGCCCGGGTAAGAAATTTTTGCGATTTTGTTAACAGCAAGGTGCACCCAATTGACATTTCTTTGCTTCTGCTTTCCTGGAACTGGAAACGTGTTGATTTTTTTAACCAAAGCTTTCATGCGTTTAAATTCGTTGATACCGTTTATTGTTTGAGGCAAGCATTCCGCAATTATTTTTATCTCGAGTACCCGCTCGATTTTTAAAAGTGCTTTTCAAACGTTTCAAATGTTTGTTTTCAAGCTTTTCGATTCGGTGTCAATTCAAACAGTGTCAGTTAATGTCAAAAATGATTTTTTATAACTCTGTTTTGCTGATTTTGCAATCGTTGAGATATACCTGTTAAAGGCATTTCGTTCCCGTTAGATTTTTTCTGGTTGACTGAAATTGTTCAAACGTGACTTGATTGTTTAACAATTTCATTGTTCAAAGTCGCTAAGTTTGACCCAAAGAGGCCCGTTTATTTTTATTGTACAGAACTGGCCGGAATCGATACCCGTTCATTTGCACAATCCCATTTGTGTTTTTTGTATTATCTTTTCGTGCGAAGGAGGCCGAGTAATGTTGAATGATGTGTGGAAAAGCCGCACAGCTGAAAAAATGTATCGCGCCTGAACGTAATTCAAATACGAAATAAAGTAAATTTATTTAGTGAGATAAAATTCTAATTTTTTCTCAATTTCTTGCACAAATCTGCCGTCAGAATACGTTAAGTTTTGCTGATTTTAAATTGCCGCGCAGCCATGAAACATTTTCTCTATCTGAGCGTGCAAACGCATATTGGGTCACGTTTAATAAGAAAGATAACAGTAAACCCGCTTTTGCACAAAAATTTGTATTCACAATTTTGCTTTTTGAAAGTCACAGAATTTTAGTTAAAATCTTGTAAAACTGCTTTTGTTTAGTGCTCTAATTACCTGTTTCATTTTGCTTTGATAGAATGTGCCGCATCAACGTTACCCGTGTATTTAGTTTAGAAACAAATATGGGATTCAATTATTATTCACTTTTGTGTGAAAAAAAATTCAAAAGCCAATTTCGTTTTTGTCGGGTTTTCAAAAAGTCGCAAATTCGTTTTATCGGGAGACCCGTTTATCCAATTTTTGCTATCGATCATAATCGGATGTGCCGTCCATTCTGTGAGATAATGGCTTCGTTAGAGCAGTTCGTTCCCGCACATTATAATCTCATCTATTTACATCACCACCAACTACCAACCAACCAACGTTGAGGAAAGAACTGAATGAATCATGATGACTCGTTGTTGAAAACCAAAAGAAAATGATTCGCATAGAAAAATTGTTAAAAAGTGACAGCAACATTTTGATTTCGTTACCTTAAATAGCAAAAAGTTGGACAGACAAATAGACGGACAGACAAAGTATTATTTTAGTATTATAGATTGTAATAACGCAAAAATTACCCATCCAACACGCGCGATATGCAGCGCTCGCAGGGCGGCAGGGGTTTCCAAACCTTTTGGCCGCCACTGTATATGTAAAAAAGCATACCATATGTTCGGAATATTCGGAAAACATATGAGTATGGCCTATTTTTTAAACGTGTCCCACTGAAATGACGTCATGTGCCACAAGACATGCGCTTGTCGTTCACAGCAAACCAGACTATCCGTTTAGCCGATTTCTTTCCTTAAACAAATGGTGAATGTCGAATCAGTCACACCAAACTGAAATTTTAGTGCCTGTACTTTGACAAACGGGCGTTTTTAAATAAATTGGACGTCACGTTAGTCCGGACACGTTTGAATAAATCCACAATATACCGTAAAGTTTTGCATATAAGGTTCCTCCCACTTATAAGACCCCCACCCAAAAGTGGGCGGAGTGTCACACGGCGGGAAACCAAAAAATTCAAAATTTGGACTTGGTCAAAATCTCACCCCGTTTATAAGGCCCGAAATTCCCAATGTTGGCTTTATAAGACCTCCTCCCACTTATAAGGTTGTCACACGAAATTCCACTTTTTTCAGAAATTTTTGATTTTCAAATTTATATAAGGAGACCTTATATGCAAGACTTTACGGTATGTATATTAAGAAAACATATATATGCGAAAATTTATCATTCTTTTTTTTGTTTTCGACACGCATCTATACGGCGAACCTGATCGCCAAGATCGAGTTCGTCCATTCGTTTCGTGCCCGTCCTCGTCTGCACCGTTTGATCGGCGGCGAAGCAGATTGTGGCTGTCGTCGTTGTCCCCGGAATGACCACGGCGTTCGCTAGAATACTGCTAAAATTACCGACAACAAAAAAACGCTGTGAAAACAACGTACATTTGTGGAGCAATCACTGTTTGCGAGGAGAACAAGGCAAAAAACCTGCCGGTGTGTCAGAACAAATATGTACAGGTACAGTCGAACTCAATAAAATATGGAATCAGCTGATTGGTCGGCCGAGGGGAGGCTGCTCACACTCCGCACCCTTATTTTTTCGTGGATCTGGATTCTATTGAAACGTGTTTTTTAATGAGTGTGAATTTCCAGCACCCTTTTCACGCTAATAATAAACTGAAAATGTACGAGACTGCAAAATTTAGAATTTCTTTAAATCAACAGCTCAAAATTTATTTTTTGTTTGATGACGACGACGACGTCGTCGCTTAATTTTTGTGTGGGAACTGAAAGACAAAAGCCTGAACGGGGTGCGCTGTGCATGGTTTTTACTGCGTGCACCAAGTAAATAGACACAGCAGCTTATCAAAACAACTTGAAAACGGTGAAAATGAAAGATGAAAACAAAGTCGTCGTCGTGTCGTCGTCGTCCGCGAAGTCGGAACGCATTTTTTTGCGGACGCATGTCGATCGGTCAGCTAGGAATGAAACCTTTTCAGCTGGCTAGACAACGCACTCATTTCAGGCTTTTGTCTTTCAGTTCACACGCAAAAATTAAGCGACGACGTCGTCGTCGTCGTCAATAAAAAATGCATTTTGAGCTGTTGAATAAAAAAATCTGAATTTCGCAGTCTCCAACCTTTTGAGTTTGTTTTTAGCATGAAAAGAGTGCTGTAAATTCACACTTATTCAAAAGAAACACGTTTCAACAGAATCCAGATCCACGAAAAAGAAGGGTACGGAGTGTGAGCAGCCTCCCCTCGGCCGACGAATCAGCTGATTCCACATTTTATTGAGTTCGACTGTATACAAACGAATGATACATACGTATGTAAAGTATAAGTCTAAGTATAAGTAAGTCCACCTCAGTATTATCGTTTCAGGAAGACCGGAAGCACAAAAGTTTCACGCCTTAAGGAAAAACCCCACAACCGAACCAAACCCGTAAAATATCAGCACACGACGTAACCAGTCTACCGTAACCCAATTTTGAATTTCAAGAAACATTTTCCTATCCCCGTGTGCAAACGTATTGAGTCCCACAACCAAAATAAAAGATAATAGAAACTGCGCATACATAGCTTACACCTGTTTAACAAAATTTACTTTTTCATTTGTTTGGGTTGTTTTTCGAAATGAATTATTATAGTCGGTATTCGGTAATTGAAATGCAATTGTACTGCTAAGTCGGCAATTGTATTGCTGCAGCAACCAGGAGTGCTGGCAGATTATTTTAATCTTCTGTTGGCAGTTCTTTTAGGTTCCGACTGTTAAAAAATTCAAAAAAGGAAAAATGCTGATGAACTGACGTGCGCAGTATGCCGTAGTTCCAGTGCCCGTCACAGTGAAACCGGTCGAACACTGGCAGGTGCCGTCGGTGGTTGTGGTCGCACCAACACATTCGCTGTTGCCAGTGCAGATGCTGTTGGCGTTGCAATGTGCGTTTACACCACCTGTCATCAAGGAAACGGCAATATGCATTGAATGGTGTTCCAATATGCAGCATTTATTGGCACTGAGGAAAGCTTCTCGCAGTTCAGGGGAACGTGCAGCGGTTGAAAACATCAACCGTTCTTAAAAATCAACAAAGAAAAACAAGCTCAAAAAGCAACGCACGTCTAACAAGCATAGTTGTTCCAGGGTTGGGGGGGGCGATATAGATAGCTGGAGCAAATTCTCCAGATAGATAGCTGGAAATTTTTTTTTGGGGGGGGGGCGGGGGGGTCAAAATTTGACTTTGGGGGGCGGTCAAAATTTTGACATTAGATAGATAGTAGATAGCTAAAACGCTAAAAAAAGCTATAAAAACAGCTAATTAAGGCTTAAAATACACTAAAAATCAAGTACACACGCATGTTTTGCCTAAAAGTGGCGAGCGAAATTTTTTAAGAATTTCAAGCAAAAATGGTCAATTTTGGTCAAAAATTGACTCATTTTATGTCTTCGAAGACTAAAATTTTCAGACAGATAGCTGGCTGAAATTTTTTTAGATAGATAATAGCTGAGCCGAAAAAACATCTCTGATAGAGATAGATTCAAAACAATTTGGGGGGGGCGGCTCCCCTACAGCCCCTCCCCTAGAACAACTATGCTAACAAGGCAGAATATGTGCGCTTCAATTATGCAAGCCGAGATTACCGTATTTTGATAGGATCTTTGTTAAACCATATACCGTAAAGTCTTGCATATAAAGTCTCCTTATATAATTTTGAAAATCAAAAATTTTTGAAAAAAGTGGAATTTCGTGTGACAACCTTATAAGTGGGAGGAGGTCTTATAAAACGAACATCAGGGATTCCGGGCCTTATAAACGGGGTAGGATTTCGACAAAGTCAAAATTTTGAATTTTTTGGTTTCCCGCCGTGTGACACTCCTCCCACATTTGGGTGGGGGTCTTATAAGTGGGAGGAACCTTATATGCAAGACTTTACGGTATTTTTCTATGTTTCTTATTCTACGCAGTGAAATTGTGACATTGTTCACTGAGAAAAACAAATCAACAAAAATTTCAGTCAATTGGTTAGCTACAGCAGCAGGAATGTTGAATTGACGCTGGGACCACAACTCTACATCTCAACAAACTTCTCCTATAGTTTTTTTCATGTTGCGCGGCTGTAGGCACAGATGTCATTACAGAACGTAAAGGAAAATGTAGAAAATAGAAGCAAAAAGAACGGCTGTGCGTTGGACCTGAAATAATGGTGTTCATGTTCAAACAGTCGTTGTTTTGCTTCTTACATTGTACACTTTTTGCGTGATACAAAAACCCCTTTTGACTGTGTGCGAAGCTGCAAACGATTCAAATGTCACGGCTTTCAGGGAATGACTTGAATCATACCAGAGCATGGTGTGGTCGCTGTGCCTGTGGTTCCCGTGGGACAGGTGCATGTGCCCTCAGCGGTTGTAGTGGCTCCAACGCATCGGCTGCCTCCGTTGCAGATCGAATCAAAACGACCGGTGCGCGTGTTCGTTGGTGCCAACGTCGTCACGCAGCCCTGCGTCGGCCAACCTGACACCCAAAAAAAACAGTGAAAACTGACGCATAGCCCGGGAGCGGAGATCGCAAAACAACAACAGCTCAAAAAACGCTAATCATGTCCATTCGCGAGCGAAGCGGAGCG
>JASANC010002328.1:0-40435 GCA_030248135.1 Theristus sp. LFF4_11 | reverse complement strand
TGTATCATCTCAAATTCGAGGGGAGTTGTTGAAAAATTCACTGAAAAAGATAAACGTTGTTAAAGTGAAATGTTTCTTTGATAATAAATGCAGTTTTCGTCAATGTTTAACTAAGTCTAACCTTTTTGTTAAAATCATGCAAACGGGATTGGAAACAACAGGACATAAAGATAGTCTATCGAATGAGACTGAATGTACTTTCAACATGATTTGTTGTTAAAATAACATCGAGACTTTATTATCACAAAGTGCGTTTTGCATGCAACGTTGCTACATAGCATAGCACACGATTATTTGTTTAATTATGGTTTTTGTCGACTTTCATATAACATTGTAATTCTGGCAAGAACAACAATTTGCAGCGCTTCAAAAATTTATTAACGATTCAGGCCGCAAATATCATGTTTTCATAATATTTTAATATTCCTACTAAAAATACTAATCTAGCGTTTCCGGGACTGGAATATGCGAGGCTGATATTGTTTCTTGCTATGATTTTTTTCTGTAGCGAATTCGTCGAAAAAACAGAACTAAACAAGGTACTTTTGCTAATCAAATTGAGACCATGATGGAATAAAGCAAAATTGTAACATATGAATTGGCATTCAATGAAGAGATCACCACATGTTTGAAGAGACAGGGCCCGATGGCGGGTGAGTTGGTGACTCGTTGATGTTGCTGGCAAGCTCGTGAGGTTGACCCCGATTGGAGTCTTGTGTGACGACTTGCCCTTGTCGATCGGTTGCCTCAACTGATTGCATGCACTCAACTGCCTCGGCTTCTGCGTCTTCGTTCACCGAGTCCACCGTTGTACCAACGAAATTCTGTCGGCGTCTCTGAGCGGCAAGCAGCCGTGTAGGCGCCGACTTTTGCGTCTCTGTTTGCGAGCGCTGGCGTCCGATCGGCTCGTGGAGCGATTGTCGCTGCTCGCGTCACGCGTTGTGCACGGCGAGTCTGCAGTGGAAAATGTTTTTTTGTATAATTTTAAACTGTTTAGTGCACATACGGAAGTTCAAACTGAAAACAACCAATAAATGAATGTAGCTATTATCTGCAGTAGAAAACGCACCAAATCTTTTGGTTAAATTAACGTTAAAAACGCCTTTAAAACGGGAAAAAACATGCTTGACTCAGCACCGCAGTTATTTGAAGTGCACTGAAAAATACCTGTATGAACGGTTGGCACAATAACGAATGACTGAGGTATTGGATTGATGACTTTCGCCGATGCTGGTCTCTGCCTGCTTCCATCGCTTCGCTGAGCTCACCGTCTTGTCGCTGAACAGAGTGCTCAGCGGACAGCTCTCCCCAGCAGCGAGCCGTTTGCTTGCACTTTCATCGGTCGTTCGATCACACCAGGACTGATTGCGGTCAGTCCCGGCGGGGCTGCATGAATCTCGGCTTGCACGTTTGACAATAATCCAGCGCTGAGTAACGTGGAATGATTCGATTGTGTTGTTGGGCTGGCCAACTGTAAACTCGAATTGCTTTGTTGCCGTTGAACAGCTGCGGTTGATGATGACTGAGGCGCCGGTGTTTCACTGCCGACAGAGACCGGCTCCAGCAGTTCGTTGTCGCTTTCATCCGCTTGCTTGCGGTTTTTCGTTGAATCATCGCTGGACTCTGATTCTGATGCAACGTCCTCTTTCTGCGCATTGTCGTGATCGATTGACGTCTTAACAGGTTCAGACTGAGGACTTCCTTGTGAAGAAGTGGAACTGGCAGAACTTGAGCCGGACGAGGACGATGAGGCGGAGCTTCGGTCACTCCGTCGACTGTCTCTTGAGTGATCTGATGCCGACGCTTCCTGCGTCTGTGTGTTGTCTTCTGCGGACACGGATCGCGTTGCGTGCAGGGGTGGCAGTTTTAACGGTGCAAGACGATTCGATGATTCGGTGGAACGTGGCTCTTCCTAGAAACATTCACAGTGAAATTTTCTCATTGGAATTAGCGTGAAACACAAAGGGGCTATCCGAAAACAGACAAACAGTGACAAACCACAATTTTTGGCAACGGATCGAACGGCAATACACGATTCTTGAAGAATTTCACTGAGCCGCTGTCGCCATTTGGCAGTTGCACCGGGTCAAGAACGACACGGCTGGTCGTCTCGAGCGGCAAATGACCGTTCGCGTCTGCACTGTCTTGTGGCGCTCCTTCTTCTTCTGCTTTTCGCTTTCGCACCTGTATGAATGAGAAAGTTATGAACAGTTTGTATTTTTGGATCAAATTCTGTGCTGTTGGTGTCAATGTCAAGCGTGCCCAGTTGCAATCGACCGGATCATCTAGCTGCGTATTGTAAGTTTATTCGAACGTCTCGAATCGAACTGACGTCATTTGCTTGGAATACGCTCGTTTGTCATGCGCAGGCGCGAAAATGTAAGTAACAAGCGCATGTTCTATGGCAACTAAAGTCAGTTCGGTCCGCCACTTTCTCCAACATCAAAGCTATACCTGTTCGATGGCCTCCTGGCGTCGTTGTGCCCGTGCGTCCGCCTCTGCCTTTGTGTCTGCCTCCACACGACTGTGCATTGCGTCATACTGACTGGCGATTCTGTGCAGCAGCCACTGGAAGCCGGCCTGCATTGCGCGGTCGCCGCCGCTGCCAACGCCACGATTTGCTTGACAGGTTTCCTGCAAGTCACACGTCTTGGAGCAGGTTTTCACTGAGATAAAACTCGTGAAAACATAATATGAACAAAAAGCCTAAAGAACAAAAAATACAGCTTACAATTCGGCATGGCGTTCGAAATTTATTGACAGCCTGAACAAGAGCGAGACGCTCCTCAGCATCGAACTCATCAATGGCGTCCGGTTGGTCTTGTTTGTTGAGAAGGCTGCAACAAGCACTTTGAAAGCATCAACTGCTTGAGCTGAACACTTGAAATAAGAAGCGCTGTTAGATATTATGTTGTGTCAAACAACAATGAAAATGTCACAGATCACATGCAGCAGGTCGCACAACACCACAAAGTGCACTTTGACACGTGTTGTGTCTAACAAGCTGCAACAAACACGACACTCACAGGAGCACTGGTTTCGCGCGTATCAACGGACTGCCAAGCACACCGTGCAGCACCGTTTTCACTTCAGTCAATCGCTCACCGTCGGACGCATCCACAACGAAGATGATGCCATGGCACTGAAATAAATGGACATGACTGCGTTCAAAAAGACAAAGCCGATTCGTTGGTTGGCTGGGCAAATTTCAGTTGGAGAATGAATCGCACAATTCTTGAACCGATTTTAATTGCGATACGTTAGGCGCGTATACCTCAGCAAAATAACTGGGCCAGATATCGCGGATGCGCTCGCCACCGCCAACGTCGTACAATTGCACCATAGTGAACGGCTTCTGCTGTATCTGGCGACGCTTGAATCCAACCGTGGGTGCAACGGAAGCCAGTGATTCTGTGTATGAGTGTTACATTCATTCTTCGGGAATTGGGAACTATTATTCGGGCCCTTCACTACATGTATTTATAATAGATACATCACTGAGGAAAAAACTCCCGATTAACAGCACAATTAAACTGATCGTGGGGCGATAAATTGAAGCACGCCTCTTTTACCTCCACATATTGATTGTATCACTGTCGTTTTGCCGGCATTGTCACAGCCATATACGCCGATCGTACAAACCCTAAATTAATAAATCATATCTATTTTTGGAAATTAAAAGTTAATTTCTACTTTGAACTTGAAAAAAACCAAGAAGCAAAAAAAAACAATTGTACGTTTACCGGTGTCGTCGTTTTAATGCACCAAAACAGTTGCCCATTGTTTTCTATTATTTTTTCTGCATAGATAGAAGTTTTTGGTCTGAAAACGCTTTTAAACTTTGCTGTCAGCAGTTCTTCATCATATAGCTTGATGATAACAGTGCCAGCCAAATCCGTTTTTTTTCGTTGGCACGGTGGAGCAGTGGGGCAGACGGACTGATGACTAATCAAAGACGTGGCTAACAGATGCGAACCATGCAAACAATTATTATGATACAGAGCTGAGTCTTTCTTGAATAAATAATGATGTTTTGGAACAGCTTGGTAGCATACCAAAACTTTTTTGGATGAATTGATTTGTGATCAAAAGTTCTCACAAACACCACTTCAATCAATGAGTTCTTTCACGTTTTTCAATCCAGCATGTCACCATTAATGCGGCTTCACGACTGCTTGTTACCATGGATACATGCTGCGTTGAAACCTGAATGCTGAGAATTTTTGGCCCAGTGTCATCTCGCACACAATACTTCCCACATTGAAATGCAGCATGATAGAACACACATGAACTGGATTAATTTGAAAGAAATGTCTCAATTTTTGCTCAGTTCTGAGACGGGAAACTGTTTCTTGCGTGTTCCGTGGTGGTTTGTTATCAGAAAAATAAATTTCTGAACCACAGCAATAATTGCCGTTTTGTTCACAGAAAACAAAACTCAAAATCACTCAAAACCGTGTATGTGGGTTTGTGAGAAAAAATGCGACGTTAATTCAGATTACCAACAATTCTTTTTATTTTAACAACTGCAAACAATCAAAATCGACACGTAATAATGCTAGTGGACGACGGCTTTTTACGCAACAAACACGCACACCGTTCAAAAACTTGAATCCCAGAATCGAGAGATAAAATGCTGCGGTGATTCACCGATGTTCAGCCAACAGAGAGCACTTTTTTAGTTTGATTTTCACCGTCGATCTGCATGGATGCTGGATATTTGCTGAGACTGAAACTGACAGACTGCAGTGACCTTGAATGTTGGATGAAACTGTAAAATGCTGTGTTGGCTGTCTGACTGTTGCTGTGATCTTGTCGGTTATCACGTCTGTAACAGTTTTCACTCCATGCCTGTTTTTTACTGTTATATCATTTCAGCACAGTTACAGATAAGCAAATACAATGATTTTACTATGGTTTTATCGATCAGTTTTAGCCAAACAGTTTGACGACTTTTTTGCTCAGTTTCAATCAAACCTTCTACTCATTGTGTCAAAACAGTTTTGTTCGTTTTTACCAACAACAAAACGGTATTCAATGGTTTTGTGTGGTTTTCAGTGTTTCACATAGGGTGCTTGTGTGGATGTAACAATCATTTTTTTAAACGTGACGTTGCCAACGCCCAAAAACCCTTGAAAACTCCATTGCTCGAAAAAATACACGTGTGCGGTGCACACCTGAGTTGTTAGCATTAGCATTTCTTACAGTTTCTTTGCTCGCATTTAGCTGTATTGCACTATGTATATATTGTTTTATTTTTATTTGACTAAGATAAAACACACTGTTTAAAAATATATTTTTCTAGTCGAAGAATTTTTTCGAAAAGCCGTGTTTCAAGTTGAAAAATACAATATGTGATCAGTTTTCGATTTGTCTGAAGTTCGTGATATTCTGACCTGGGCAGTACAACGTTGCATAGAAGAAAATGGGTCAAATTTCAAGAGCTGCATCGGCATTGCTGTGTTCGTTGCTGACTATTGTCGATTCGGTCAGTATCCAAGCACACATTTATACCAATTCGCTACACCTTAACTAAGTTTAATGAACAAATCAAAACTTTTCAGCAAAATACGATTCGTTTCTACGATGGCAATGTGAACTGGAGTTGTCCAAGCACCGAGCCACAGGGTAGACTAACAGGCTTTTTATAGGCTTCCAGAACCACATGAAATTCAAAGAACTTGATGAATGAAGTGGTCGCATACAATTGTCAAAGTAGTGGCACACATTCAAAATTGCAGCTTGGTATTTGGCCGCAGACAAATGCTACTACTTGCTCCAAGACATGCGCCTGCCGTGGGAAGCAGCGAAGCAATACTGCCAACAGTAATTTTTGCAACCTTTCCGAAAAGTTTAAAGTTTCCGGTTTTATATTACCTTGCGAATTTTGCCTGCGATTGTTCCACAGTGATCGACTATTTGTTCCCGGTTCTAGGCAAAACATGCGGTTGTCAACGTTGCGCGACTGGTTGCTCACAAAGATACTGTCGGAGAAGATTGAAGAAAACTGCGACAACCCAGAGGAGATGCGCTTCTGGACAGGTGATGATCCGTATTCCATCTTCTTGACCAGCTGGCGTTTTTTCGAAAATAGGCTAGATTCTTTTTTCACAGTTCAGCATTATTCTACAGTTTTTTTCGGTGTTCCAAGGTTTCTACTACGAGCGCGACGCCGATCACAGTAAATGGACGTTCCGCGACAGCAGCGCGCGCCAAGTGGTCGAGTATTCGGAGCTGTGGGCGAACGGGCAACCGAATCGGACAGCGGCGGGACGCAGGGCGACAAACGCCTGTGTCGCACTGAACGCGCACACAAAAGACTTGCCGTCGTTCGGGTGGCTGATTGACGCCTGCACGACACAGTTGCCGCCCTTGTGCCAAACGTTCGCTTGTCTCCAAGGTACCGCTAATTGGGTGAACCGTTTGACTGTGAGAGGTTATAAGAGCATATCACACCGTTTATAACCGGTATGAACACACACTAAAAACGACTTTCGTTTCCATCGTTGAAAACCACTTTTACAGGCCAATTCCGTTGCGCCGACCACTCAGCGTGCATCAGTGGCCATCTGCTTTGCGATGATCACACTGATTGCGCTGATGCGTCCGACGAATCGTCAGACGTCTGTCGCCGGCCACCGTGCCGTGAGACCATTGACGCCAATGACAAACCAAATGGTAATATCACGAGTCCTCGGTATCCGGCGCCCTATCCGAACGGAGTGCACTGCGCTTGGACGATCAACGCGCGGCCGGGCCACAGAATCCTGCTCAAGGTGAACGTTGCTGCAACGAATTCGAAACTCATTTTCAACGCCACGTTCAACAGCAGCATCCAATTTCTTTGCTCCTCTTTTTCGTCTTCCATCTATCTACACATGCAATTTCTTCCATTCCATTCTCCAGTTTCACTTGTTCGACACTGAGCCTGAGCACGACATCCTCCGAGTCACTGAGGGCGACCTGTACACGTTCGAGCAAGGCCAATTCTCGGCAAACATGACAAACCACGAGTTGATCAGTGCTGCCAATGTGATCATGTTGAATTTCACATCGGATGAATCGATCAAACGAAGCGGGTTCATAATTGAATACACGGTGGTTGGTGAGTGATTGCAAAGCAACATTATTAATTTGCAAAACATTTTCAAACTGTGACAGTCGCAATCCCTGAGATCAACGGTGGCAACTTCAAAAATTCCAATCGCGTCGTTGCTGTGTGTTAGACATTGAAATTTCAATGACAAATTTCAGTGAACCACGATTGTGGTCCGCCAGCAACGTTGCACATCAACAGTGGAACGTCGAAACTTTTGAGCAGTCCCCGTTATGCGGATTTCAATAGAAAATACGCGTCGAATTTGTACTGTCGGTGGACGCTGTCCGCAACAAACCAAAACGATGTTCTCAGCATTCAGGTTCGCCAATTTGCTCATCTTTGATGACCAACGTGACGTCGTCCCATATCGCAGAATAAGTCAAATGTAGTGCCTGGTTCTGTTGAATGGACTTTTTATCATCTTCTGCAGTTTATCGATTTCTCTTTGTCCATTGGTGACTGGCTGCGAGTTTACGACAAAAATTTGAACCTGATTACCGAATTCGCTGGTCGCAAGCCGGGCGATGCAGCTTTTGCACCCCAAGTGCTCACCAGCACCGGCAATGAAATAACGCTCGTGTTTCGCGCCCAAATGGACAGCAAAGGCGCAAAAGGATTCTCACTTTCGTATCAAACTGGTATGTTTCTAACTTTCAAACTTAGAACCGCTAGAAGGCGCACGGTAATTGAAAAGGTCAGATGTGTTTTCACAATAAACAAATCAAATTGAACTAATTTTCGAATCTTCGAAACAGGTTGCGACAATCTTCGACTCAATAAGCCCAGTGGCGAAATTATAGCACCAGGCCAGAATTCAAAGATGAAAATCAAGAGAGCACTCCGATGCAGTTGGCTGATCAACAATTTGGCAAATCGATCGCTCAGCATTTCACTGCAGAATGTCAACCAAGATGCAAATGGGTCGCTGATGGTGTGTGTTCTTTCAAACGAAATCTTTTCACAGGGCACGCCAATCATGCAACCAACACTTGTTCAGCTGTAGAGCATTGTATCTACACTCAGATCTACAACAACAATCGTCCGACGAACACCTACACTTCGCTACGTGGACACATTCGTGTGCAACTGCTGGCAGCGCAAAACACGAAACCAATTTTCAACCTAACATACGGGCCAGGTTATTTAGTATACTGGTCTGGTGACGAATTCGAGCCCTTTTAAATTTGCACATTTTTGGCCTACCCTGTGTTCTTCCATTCAGACTGCCCACCACTGAACACCGGGCAAAACTTGTTGCCATCGAGACCGATTCGCCATCATTATGGAGCCACAAACACGTTCCACTGCCGACCGCCTTGGAGGCTGAAAGGCGAGTCGACGATCGAGTGTCGCGCCGCCGGGCAGTGGTCAGCACCGCTTGGAGACTGCATTGGTCTGTTGTTGACCGTTGCCGTACTCGTCTGGCTATCAAACTTGTTCACGTTACAAACTTTAATTCAAGTGTATTCAGGCTTTTAATTTTTCGTTTTTCAGGCGAACGATGTCCACCTCCTGTAGTTGCGAACGGTTACGTGACCGCACTAAGCGGCATCGGGTACGGTGCGACCGTACAGTACCGGTGCCATTACGGTTACCGGGCACGCACGGACGGTCTGTCGGTGTGTGCCGCCGATGGACAATGGAAACCGCAAATGTACTGCCAGAGTTAGTGCAATCGGTGATATCGATTTGTAAGAATCGCACCAGTGTTTCAGTAAACCGATACATGACAGCCTTTATGATGCCACTTGTCAGAAATCACGTGTGGTCGTGCCCCGGTGGTGGAGCATGCTGTTGTGTCAAGCGACGTTCAAGCGCAAGTCGGTGCACTGGCGAATTACACGTGCGATCGATCGTACCCGTTACTCCGTGGCTGGCCACACACGCAATGCCTGCACAATGGCAGCTGGTCGCAACCGACGTTCGCTTGTGCACGTTAGTGGCTCTCACGTTGTGCACATTCAATTACAGCAGTGAACAAATGAGTTAAAAAGGGTCGGTGGGTTCGTCTCTCGACAAAAACCATACGGTTGAACTCTGTTGCAATTGCAGCCACCATGTGTTATGCACCGGTAGTCGATTTTGGCTTCTTGACGGCGGAAAATGCAACCGTCAACGAGACGGTAACTGTGGAGTGCATCGACGACGGATTCGAGCCGGAAGAACGCGAGATCACCTGTGAAATCGACGGAACCTGGTCCTCGAATCCAAAATGTCACGGTCCGCACGTAGCTCAGCTTCATCCACACCTGAAAACGTGGATAAACCTAGTCCTAGCAGGCTTTGATCAGGTCCTTTTCTGCACAGATATTAACGAATGCACCAGCAACTGGACTGTCTGCGGTGACACCGGTATTTGCCGAAACTTGAACGGATCTTTTGTGTGCGATTGCGACGTTGGCTTCGACTCGGTTGCCGGTGAACAGTGTTATGGTCAGTTTCAGTCTGTCTTTTTCATAGTTCAAAACAAGCCTGAAACGTTGTCTAATTGACGGTAGGCTGAATGGCAGCATGTTAGCGTGTTAGTTTAGATTTTGAATTGCACAGATCAAAACGAATGTTTGTTGAACAACGGCGGTTGCGAAGAAGAGTGCCACAATCGTCCTGGTGGCTACCACTGCTCGTGCGCTCCAAATGAGTGGTTATACACAGACAGCGTGGCCGCTGAGTTCCCTGTGTTCAGGCCAGATCTGCTCGTCAATCATTCTTGCTTGGGTTAGCGATGCCTCATGGCGCATGAAAATTCAAAGCCAACAACTTTATCTTGACATGACTGGTTACATTTGAAAACGGTCGCACTAACACGACTGTAAAACGATAAACCTGGCCTAGTGCAGAACAATAAACAATACTGGTTGAGGACATTTTTTGTAGAAATTCGTTGTCACCATCAAAACACGAGTCGCTTTGAGGAAAGCGGTGGTGTGGAGCACATCAACAGTTCACAGTTGCTCGCTGGCAGTGTCGCACGTTACTTCTGCTTGGACGCATCCGGCAGAACGCAGTTCGGCTTTCGAGTGAACGGCGCCGACGAGAATGTTTGCCTCTCAAATGGAACATGGCTACTGCCGGAACCACCACTGTGCCCCGGTAAACTCTGTTAGCCTAGAAAAGCAAAGAGTTTACACAAAGGTGTAAAATGGTAAATTTCGTTTGCAGATGTGCGCTGTGCGCCCCCGAAGGTCACTATGGGCATGGCTTCGTACCACCCACCACCCACCGACAACGGAATGTACCATGCGGGAGACGTTATACAGTTTGTCTAGTTTTTCCTCAGATAAAGCACCACTTTGACGGTCACCCATGATTGGCGACAACATTTGTTACTTTAGTTATTCCTGCGAACGTCACGACCCACTGCTGATTGGTCCAACCGAACGCGTCTGCTATCAAGATTTGGACACGGGCGCAATGCGATGGTCAGGCTGGACACCGCCAGGATTTCCAGAGTGCCTGCGTGAGTTCTGTCTGAGTTTCATGTGAAGCAAAATGTTCATTGGAAAATTGAAAAAGTGTTCATTTTCAACATTTTCTTCTCTGCAGCACCTGACTGCGACCCACCGAGCAGCCCTCGAAATGGATTCGTTACTGCATTTTTGCGTTACCCAGTCAATAGCACAATACACTACTATTGTCAACCCGGATATCGTCTCGTAGACCGAGGTGTGACCATAGTCCCAGACGATTTTGTTCAATGTCGAAAATATCAAAATCTAGAGTCAAAGCCAATATAACATTGCAGGCGGTGTCTTTTATGAACAAGGCTATTTGGCATCGACGTGCGGCGCAGATCAACTGTGGACGAAGGACACACCCTATTGCTTGGGTAAGGAAATTCCAAATCTTAAAAATTCTATGAAAAAACAAATTTTCAATTGAAAATATCCTCAATTTCAGAAAACCGATGTGTGTTCGCCCACTCAACCGACGAACACAGTGTGTCAAACATCAACCAAGTGCAGCGAGCACAACTGTACTACAATGTTGGCGACACTGTCACCGTCGAATGCACATTGCACGGGTATCAGTTGGCTGGTACGCTCAATTCGCTTCATTTTCTGTTTGGTTTGGCTGTCAAAAACTCATTTCACTTGACTTACCTTACTTTCGAGTTACCTTAGCTAAATTGATTGATTGGTTGGTTGAACGAGCAACAGGCAAGAAATTGATAAAATGATCCTCAACTGAAAAACGCAGGTTCACGTAGTAGTCTGTGCGTTGTCGCGGGCGACCCAGTAGAATACGAAGGTTTAACGGATCACATGGTGAATGCCGAAGACCTCCAGTCGCAATCCGCAAGTCACCACAGTCGAGTGAAACGCGAAACAAACGAAGCAGACAGGACAGCCAATGAGCAAGCGGACATAAAATGCGACAAAATCGAGCAGTGGTCGTCTGACACGTTCGTGTCGGCTGGCGCTAACGTGCAACTGCTATGCGCCGTGCGTTTCCCATGCGACAGCTACAAGGTGATTCACTCAGAAACGTGCTCGTAGAATGTTGGCCGAATCGTTCATTCTCTCGTCGAGTGAAAAAGGGGCTGTTGAATTTGCCAGCAAATCAGTGTTGACAGCTACTGTTGCCGTCATACCCGTGCGATGCTGATGGTGGAACGTGGCGGAGATAGATTCCTACACCAATGTGCGTGTGCAGCACATAGCGACAACCGCAGCACGTTCCACCACACCGTCGCTCGGGTATTGGCCATTTTCCCATCGACATAACTGACTATCTGCCAAAAACCTTATTTTGCAGTTGATGTGGGATTGGACAGAGCGACAGAATCGAGCGAACGTCAGCACGACACACGTTGACGACCGCATGCTCACACTGAGCATCAGCAACGTCACTGTCGCTGATGACGCGCTGTATCGCTGCAATCTCTGGCACATCGCTCGCACGGCAGCCACTCGCGAAATCGTCGACTCAAGAACAGTGCAGTTGACTGTTCGCAGTGAGCATGTCTTTTTTTGTTGTTATATGTCTGCTGTTCTGCCACAGTGGTTTCTGTCAAGCGCAAAATCGACTTTTCAATCAAATGCACACTGTTTTGCTGCGTTCTGCATACAGTTGCATGAATTGCGAAACTTACCCATCAGGTTACGACGAAAAGCGTACGAAAACCGCACGTAGACGCGGCCAACCGGCGCTGACAGCAAACTTGCCAATTGAGAGTAAGTGCAAATGGGCAAGCATGTAGCACGAAAAGAATTTCCTCCTTACAAATTTCTGTTCAGCCATTATTTTCGACACCAATCGACTGGCTCGCTTGGATGAATGGCGAACAGTACAGCAGGCAACAGTACACAGAGGACAAGGGGTACGTGCGAACGGCACTTTGGCTGCGAGATTTCCTTGTGCATATTGTGCCTGACATTAATAAAATCAATCAATCAAGCAAGCAAGCAGCTCGCCAAAACTGAGAAGAAGTTTCTGGTCAAATTCCGAAAAAAATCTCCTCTCCAAAATTTTCAGTGGAGCTTGCACGACAGCAAAACATGGCAGCCAGGATTGAGGCTGGTTAAAGTGTGTGACGAATATCGATTGATGGCAAACAAGTGAGCTTGTTTGCAAACAAAACATCAAAAAATAATTTGACATTTTGCTAGTTTAATCCATCAAAGTACCACAATTTCAGTTGGGTTAGATTGCCGCTGTTGAAGTTGGAGCCAACTGAAAGGAACAGCGTAAATCTGATTGTTGAAATTGCGCTGTCGATGGAGCGCTGCGAATCAGCGCTGCCAGGGATTGAGTGCAAAGATCAAATCGAAGTGTGTTTATGTTCTCAATAAAACTACTTGAGTCGCCATTTCTGATGTTTTTTGTGTGAACTGAACGTGTGAAGATTTTTTTCCGCATTTTACAGCTTCTATCCTACTTGCCGGATGAGAGTGGTGCCAACGATCCAAAAGCAAATAATATCAAATCGTATCGGCTGATCGAGACGTTCGAGCGATCCCAGGTCGAAACAACACCATCAGATTTCGGGCAGAAAATCCATCCGATTACATTTGAAGTGGACGTTGCAGCCAGATACGGCATCTATTTTGCAATGCGCGACATTGGCAGCTGCACAACAGTCTATGGTGTTCGAGCAAAATATGTCAGCTGCCCCAAGGTGTTGTGTGTGTGTTTTCGATTCACCAATGTGTTTTCAAATTGTATGAGTTATTTTGGCTACAAATCAAAATTTTGCAGTACTCTTTTGGTCTGTCACAACTTCAACGTATGCCGACACCTGCGAATAACTTAAACACGGTTTGTCGACTTTAAAAAAAAATTTTTGTTTCTTCAAACGTTTTGTCTTGTTTTGAAGGCTGTTGCCGGTTGTATCGAGAACGCACAACCAGTCGCCGGTGTTAGTCGAGTGCTTTGGGGATGCAACTCCACTGGCCATTGGAGTCGTTTTGGGCAACCACTGACAGAGAACAATGACAGCAGTCGACTGGCATCGCCTGATCAAATGTCCTGTGTCTGCAAGTACGCGCGGCGTTTTTTTGATTCAGTTTTCTAGTTTGAAAGAATAGTTGAAGACGAACCGACTTTTTTCTGATATTCAATCATTTATCCTGTCGTTCAGCTATGATGCACTCAAACTATAAAACTATCAGATGCATAAAAAAAATAAAAATGCCTAAAATCGACGTTTGACAATCAAACAAACTGGTTAAGCTGACTGTTTCATCTCCATATCATGGAAGCAGAGAACTAGCGCGCCAAATGCGTGATTCAGGCAGTAAAACGACGGTTGAGTTGTATGCTGTTGTGTTGCACCACATTACAGACCGGGCTTCATCCACGTCATCAACGGCCAAGAGCATCAATGCGCACTGCGAGGACCAATGTGCTACGCATGCACACGCGCGTCCAGCGTTGAACAATGCAACGCGCAGGCACGTTTGGTGTCCTGTGCTGTGGGACAGTTATGCACGGCTACGATTAATGCCACAGGTGACACGTTGCATATACAGTATGGCCGAATAAATGAGGCAGTCGATCAAGGCGGGATCAGTCGCAGACTAGGAGTTGTCTTTTTCAAAAATGCCTACATAATTCCCAATCATGTGTGCAAGGGAGAAAGAATGCACAGAACAGCGCGGATAATCCATTGGTTTTCAAAAACGTGTCTAATTAGGCACGCAGTTTGCTTTCTGAACATCTTTTTTCTTTCATTCAAAATTCGAGCGCTCCTTGAACCCTGAAAAAAGCTGCCATGTTTAATCGGCCATACCGTACGTCTGGCTTGTCGTGACATGCAGCACAATCGGATTAGAATATACTAGAATTCAAATTGTGCTCAAAATGTAGAAGTCCAAAGAAGGCCGTAAAATACGAACGTCACTGATGAATGTTGCCACAGAAATTGACTTTTTTCAGGCACCACAATGACAATGAATAAAGGCTGTTCAGAGTCGACAAACTGTGAGACTACCAAGCACAATTTGTTCTCGGCGTGTTTCCTGCGAGCGCCAGCTTCTAAGCTAGTTTCCTGCACATACTGCTGCGGTCAAGACAAATGCAATTTTGGTCCGGTAACCCGGAGAGAGCAAGGCAACATGTCCACATTGTGGCAAGCGCACTGGAATCCTCCGTTGCCGAAATGCATCGACACACAGGAACCGACGTTTCACGATTGTGCCGACAAGGAAATTGCGGTCGAAATGGGTGTCAATGGTAAAATTTCCAGTAGACTTTTTCATCTCAACTGAGCCCATTCGAATGCTTTGCTATTTAGGTTACTCGAAAGCTGTCCGATTGTCTCCACCGAGCATCACGGACAATTCCGGCTGGTACACAGTGACTGTGGAGCCAGCGAACTTGACCAACCCGCTGTTCGTGAAGCAGAGCACGCTGGTGACGTACACGGCGACCGACCGGGCTGCAAACAAAAACCGGTGTAGCATCAGGTATTTTCACAACAAACGCTACGTTTGAATTTACAATTGAATTTATGTTTGAAATCACAATGAACTGAACTTTTGAGCGAAAGCGCTCTGATACCAGCTAATCACACAACAAACCGCTGCAAATTGAAGTATCTTATTATCGGATTTTATCACCAGAATCTCACTACAAGACCGCACGCCGCCAGTGCTAGCGTGCCCCGACCAACCTGTGATTCAGAGGGAAACAGCGAACGACGCCTCCCAACTGACATTCACCAAATATCCAACAATTGAAGCGATCGACAATTCCGGAGAAACACCACAGTTGGCGTTTACCCCAAGGCCTGGAACTACGGTTGGACCGGTTGATTTCGTATTTCGCAAAATCATTGCTTCCTTTTTTTATGTTTCGCGATTTTAGGTGACATTCAACGAGATTGTGCGCGTCAAAGTGACGGCGACTGATGCCAGCGGCAACACCGCGCAGTGTCAGTTTACGTTCGTCGCCAGACGTGAGTAACAGAAATGGGCAACCAGTTTTGAACCAACTACTGTATTCTTATTACTTCTGGCGACTATTAAGCGAGCAACTGTCCATCATGGAGTGCCCCAGTCGACTGTCTGGGACCGACTTCCTCACTGGTCACCGGTGCGCCATTGACAGCGACCACGCAAAAGACCGCTACTTATCTGACACAATCCCCATGCTTCAGACCGTCGAAATGTGCGTCCGGTCTCAGCGATCCAGAGGATGGTTGGTAGTATTTTGCTTTTTGGGACGCTTGTTTGGCTAAGCTAACCACCACAAACTGCATTCGTTTCGTGTTTCGTTGTGTCTGAATCGTGAATTTAGCGACCTTCTTTAGCGTTGTATTTATTAAACATTTCACTTCTATTTTTTGGCAGGCGCAACCGTACTGGTGTGTGAAGGAAACGCCACGTGGCTCACGCCGAATCAGAACGTCAGCAAACCAGCAATAATTTGTCTCGGTAAGAGCTTGCGGCTGACATGTCAAATTACGCCGAGACGACAACTCCACTGAAACTGCATTGCATCATTTTACAGAGCTGAAAACACCCGACGTCCATTTCAAGCTAACTCTCAGCTACACCAACAACGACATCAGCACCGATCGCGCTTGTTTGCAAGCGTATCGCAGCCAACTAGCGGAACACACGAAGATGCTCGTTGAAGAGCGCTGCGATCAAAAGTTACCAGCCGGATACAATTTCACCGTGAACGTCGCTCAATTCGAGAGTCGCGTCAAAAACGCACGACGATACGTCAGTTTTAGCACGAGCAGCTTCAACTGTTTGCTGAGCTACAAGTCCGTTTCTGTTACTCTAGACGTCATTTTTTTTATCACAGATCGAATTCTCGACCATTGTTACGCTATCGTCGACAGAGAAGCAACGCTATAACAGCCTGGTCATGTGCTACAACGGACTGCTGCAGAGGCCACTTGAATTGGGCAACGTTCCGATAGAAGATGAACGTTGCGTGAAACTACCGGAGGAGACAATCGTTAGTTGTTTTTTTGATGGTTGTGTTTTGTGGCAGCTTCAACAAGCCTACTCGAGATTTTTTTTATGTTATTACGTAGATGGACAGTGAATTAATTGAAATCGAACGTTGCCCTCGTGGTGCAGTGACGCACATCAATCGACAACTGCCAGCAGGTCACCAAGTGTGCAGTAAGTGTTCATGCGGCAGTGTGTTTGGCAGCGTCGTTCAAATGTTTTCACAGTCACTCGAAGTTCAGTGAGCCTGAGTTCAGTTTAGGTGGAGTCCCGGTGATCCCACTTTATCATGCTCATTTATCTTCTCAGAAATTTCTCATTTTTTTGTTTTGCCTGATCGTTAAACACCTTGAGGTACTTGAGTTTGCCTTTGCCAACGTGTCGAACATTTTTTCCGATTACCACCCAGAATATTGCGTCCGTGGCACATATGCGAATCAGACCGCGAGCGAATGCATCGCATGTCCGAAGAACACGTTCCAAAGCGTGGACAGAAAAGCGAACTGTGAGCCGTGCCCGCACAACCACGGCACGCTTGGCGAACGCTCACGCTCCGAAACGGATTGCATACGTAATTTTTGTTGAATTTCAAAATATTTCTGATTCCTTTTGCTGTGAACGATTTGAAACATGCTGCATGAAGCAATTGCTTGCTTTGGTATAAACGGGCCTTCATAAACCACCGCTTCAGCTCATTGCCAACCGGGGTTTCAGTCGGCCAATGGATTCGAGCCATGCATGCCGTGCGAGCGAGGTTGGTTTACATCAGGCTCTGCAAGCACCCAGTGCACAAAATGTCCGCCGCTGACAAGCACCGTACATCTAGCGACCACGGACGCTCGACTATGCAAACGTACGTTTGTTTTGTGCATTTCGCTGGCTCGTTTTTTTCACAGCGACGCTGAACAGTTCGGTTTTCGTTGCTGCAGAGTTTTGTCCACCGGGCATGGTCGGCTTCGCCGGCCTAGAGCCTTGCCAGCCATGTCCTCCCGGGCACTTCCAGCATCAACCGGGACAAGACGCCTGCATTCCTTGTAAACAACACAAGCGCGACTCTGCGGTCGGCTTCGCGATGGTGGTGGTCGGTGCTACCGACAGCTCTGTTTGCAAGAGTCAGTGACGTTTCAAGTCCAACGAACTTATGTGACGTTCATATCAATGCCAGCATAAATAACAGCGAATATCGAAACACGAAAAAGAATTAAATTTTTAGATTCCAATCGATGTTCTGATAGTTTATGCAAGAATGGTGGCGTCTGTGACTCGGACAAGCTTGGATGCCAATGTCCTCACCGTTACTACGGTAGACTCTGCGAATTTCAGTCCTCTCTTTGCACAAACGAGCCATGCAGAAACGGTGCAACATGCATTGAACATGCAAAGGGGTTCACTTGCGAATGCAGATTCGGTCAGCTTACATTTCAAATTCGCCATTTTTCGCTATTTGATTCATCACCGAAATTTCCGTAATCCTGCAGGTTTCACGGGAGCCTTTTGCGAACACGAAGTCGGCTCATGTGAACTGAAAAACCCATGCGGCCATCTAAGTTTGTGTCAGCAGTTGACACCAAGCACACATCGGTGCATCGAATGCATCGGTGCAAAGTTAGTTTCGCAAAACAAAACTCTCAACATGACAAACTAAGTGAAAATCACCAAAAAAGTTGATCACAGCTACAAAATTTCAGTTGCACGAATCATAGCGGCGACAAAGCTCTTCAGAATACCAGTTGTTCAGCTGATCACTGTCTGCACTGCGGAAGCTGCTGGGAAATAAAACTAGCCGATGGCACCATGCAGCCACATTGCACCTGCAAGAAGGACTTTGCAGGCAAACGGTAGACTAAACTAGTTTGCTCAGTTGGTTGAAACAATCTGTTGCTCAATGCGAATGCAGCAAATCAACAACTCGACGACCTTTAGCTGCGAACGTCTTTCGCATCCGTGCAACAACAACGCCGCTGTCATGAAGAACGTGCGTGCGTGCACAACTGCCTTGCCACCGGACGATGCATGCAATGTCACAGAATATTCGTTCGAATGCAAAATCGGTACATTCATCAGCTTTTTACCAGTGCATTCTGTTGATCAACACTACTGGATGATCCGAAAACAGGTTGGACCGGTGAACTGTGCGAGCTGCCCGAGCAGAATTGCAGCATGGTGAACTGTGAGAACCGTGGCACCTGTGTGATGCAGCTGGTCAACATGCGACCAGACGGCGGACAATCAGAAGAGCAAGACCCCGACGATTACAACGTTGACCAGCCGTACGTCGCGTTGCGGCCAGTCTGCCTGTGCACTGGTAACAAACCAAGTTTCGCTGGTTCATCATCGAATAAACAAATCCGATCATGCGGTACGATTGCTTTTCTGCAGCGTTGTACACGGGCGATCGTTGTGAGAGGCAGAAGCAGCCATTGTGCAGCAGCAGTACAGGTGCACCGTGCCAGAATGGTGCGACATGCACAGATTATGGAGATGCAGTCCGTTGCAGATGTCAACCAGGTATAATATTTTTTTTTAGGTTCTGCGACTCAATGCGTGTGTAGATGCAGAATGGAATCTGGTTTCAATCTTTATGTGGGGATTCAAAATAGCCTAATTGACTCGGCCCTATGTAGGGGACTTGGATCAATTTGTCAATTTTGAATTCTCGCGTCATGTATGAAACTGTTTACCTTTCTATGCGCGCATTGAGTCTCGGGACAAAAATAAAATAATAGGTACATAATACACGATTCCAAAACGATAAAGTTTCTTTCTTCAACTGCCAAATTCCATAAAAGGTTTCTATGGGAATCGGTGCGAAAATCGATACGGCACTTGCAACGAGCACCCATCAACGTGTGCGCACAATGCAAGCTGCCACGAACAGGCAGACACGTCAATGTTACTGCCACAGGACCAGCCGTTTTCGTGTACCTGCGCCGAGCAATGGACTGGTAGATTCACACAACGGCTCACGGCAATCCTGATAAAAACTTGCATCCATTCTATCATGGTGTTCTGTTCCGTAGGTAAACGATGCAATGACGTGCGAGATTTTTGCGCGTCAAACCCGTGCGCGAACGACGGAGAATGTCTATCGTATTTTGATGGTTTCTTTTGTCGGTGTCCAGCCGGGTATACTGGGCCCAACTGCAATGTTAGTTTGAAAGTTTGTCTTTATTCGTGATGTCTGTATAATTTTAATATCAAGCATATACAAGTAGATAGTGGTTATTGTTACAATCAAACATCGGGACTGGGTTTGTTGTTTGCAGATCACTATAAACCCGTGCCAATCAAGCCCGTGCTCACCAACAAGCAACTGCACCGTAACACAGCAAGAAAGCTTTCAATGCGTTTGTAAACCTGGATTCACGGGTCAATTTTGTAATCAAAAAATTGATTACTGTTCATCTGATGACATCTGTGGTAATCACGGAAGCTGTCTGAATTTTGTGGATCATTTCGAGTGCAGGTTTGAATGCGTTTAGAAAATTTTAATTTCAATTAAAAAATTTAAACAAATCAAGCAAAACTTACTTTAAAACAGATGCAATCACGGATTCCTCGGTGAACGATGTGAAATTCCGATAGATTTCTGCGCCATTGAGCTTTGTGAACACGGCGCAGTTTGCAAGCTTGACAACTCCACAGCTCTCGGATATTCGTGCACGTGCAACAGCACATTTGGTAATTTGGCAAAAGCTACACAACAGCCTGTTCGAGTTCATCTGCCATAAAAACACCGTATCGCAGAATATTCTGGCGATCACTGTGAAACCGTCGAGAATCCATGCGAACGCACGTCGTTCTGTCGCAACGGTGGCACCTGCGTTTGGCCGGATCCGTACGTGCCCGAACATTTCTGCCAGTGTCCGGCCGGCTATTCCGGCGACCGTTGTCAGTTGCACGAATCGGCATGCGAGTTACAGCGCGACTTTTGTTGCAATGGGGGTACCTGTGCACCCGGACCGACCGGCAACATCTGCCATTGCCCAGCAAACTACACTGGGAAGAACTGTGAAAATAGTACGTTTGAACCGTTAAAACGTTCAACATTTTTTGTGCGCCTTGTGTGCTCAATAATTTGCCATACTTTTTGGTCACTTTTCAATTGACCACATATTCAGAACGCAAACCGAACTTCAACGTGCTGTTCACCGGCACGGATGAGCATGATCACAGCGATGCAACCAGCAGCTTGCTGCTGGCACGTTCGTTGAGCAGCAGTTCATTCGCGACTGCTTTCTCCATCTGTTTCTGGGTTCAAATAAGCCAGGAGTCTTCTGGTGCCCGTGACCCACCGGTTACAGCCTACATTACCGTGTTGGAGTCAATAGATGCCTATCGAAAGTGCGGTGCTTTTTTGTGTGTGTTTGAATAAAACAAGTCGCCCAGCATAGTGATTTCAAACTTCCACCTCCATAAATACCTTTGTCACAAAACGCCTTATTTTTGGCAGGAAGTTGATTTTTCAATTCGATACGACTGGATTTGTGTCGTACGTTGGAAACGGCGCAAAGCTGTCGTTCTTTGTTGCTGACGGTGCATGGCACCACGTGTGCCTTGTTGTCGATAACGGTACACTATGTTCAGATGAAAGTAAAAATCACTGCACGTTCATTGGTGAAAGCGGCCATAAAAATTTCAGATGAAATGACTATCTATGTCGATGGTGACGTGGTGATCGAGGGCGATGATTCGCTGGAGGTTCCATCCGATCGGTAACAGCGACTTTTTAATTCAACCCATTTACCACTTTTTTCTCAAAGGTGACTCGAATTCTTCCATCCACTGTTTTAGCACATATACAGTGCAACTAGGCAGTGTTGCTGAAGAATCGGTGACGTTTTCCGGCGGCCTGAGTTTGGTGGAAATGTACGCGGATGCATTGTCACCGGAGAAAGTCCGTGAAATCGCAGTGAACTGCTCAGAATGGTTGAATCTCGACTACGAAAAGCTGCCAGCAGTGTTCCGGTTAGGCTTTTTAAACCACTAAAAAAGTTGACCAAAACTATTTTAGAAGTTTTCAAATGAATACAAATCGAAAAACAGGTGGACCGAGTTTCCAGTTGCACCAACGGATAACTCAATGATCAGCATCACGTTCCCAAGCGTCTGCCAGTATTCCGACTGTCTTGTTGGCCGACCTTCGTGCAAAACTGGTTTGTTTCATTCCGCATCAGTTTCTCCGGGAGACCCGTTTCCGTTTTCATCATGCTCCGTTTCTAGATCGCATACCGCCCACTGTACTGTTCTGTCCGGATGACATGCGCGCAACAACAGCCGACGGCTATTCTGTCGTTAATTTCACTGCGGAACCACAGTTCATTGACAACCAAAACATTCGCTCTGTTACGTCGAACTATCAAAGCGGTTAGCGACTTCAAAGATTCAAAAATCCTTTAGGACGATCCTGTGTGGTGTTCAACAACGATAAACGGCATCTTGTATTCGTGCAACACTTCCCAGGCTCGGTGTTCATCTGGGGCGAATACCTGATTGTCTACGTGGCAGCCGATGACGCTGGCAATCTCGCCGTGTGCTCTTTTCTGTTGATCGTGACGCCGTACGACTGCGCACCGACAAAACTAACCAAACCACTGAACGGCAACGTTCTCCTCGCACCGTACACCACCGCCGACGGTCTCAGCGGCTATGTTGCATTTCCGACTTGTCTGGCCACATTCCAGTTCTCACTGCCAACACGTCCGTTCTACAGTTGCGGCCGAGACGGTTAGTAAAGACTATTCTGGTTTTCTGAAGTTTGACCAACAAACTTGAACATCATGGTTTTATTTTTACTGATTTAGCTACCCGCGCGGTTCTAGGAACCCGAAGGTCCCGAATTACGTCGTTTTAGAGTCGGGGTGAAGGGACAGAGCCCAAGAAACTAATGCCCAGGGAACCCTTGTGGCTTGGGTAGTGACGCGTTAGACTATTGTCTGTGCTTTCGGGGGATCGAGACCCACCGAGTGGTGTATGGTCGCTTAATGACAGAGAAAACTCGATGGGCGCCCCATTCGAGCCGTTCCTGCACGGTTTTTGGGTTAGCCTTGGCTAAAACATCGCCTAAAATCACTGTTCGTTCGTTTGTTAGGGAACGCCACACTTGGTCCTGGGGACACTGGTTATCTGAGCCCCTTTTTCGACTTCAGTGGCTTTCGACCGCTATATCCCGACAACTTTACAAAAATAAAAAAAACTCACGCAAAGCAGCGAATCCTGCAGATTTCAAAGAAAGCCAAACTAAAAACAAAAGTGCGTCATCTTCCGTAAAGAGTCGAACTCGAATCCTTTTGGCTTAAAGGCCCAGTCCTTTCCACTGAGCAACGGAGGCGACAAAAAATATTATAAAGTATGAGTTAACTTATGTTGTAGGCGTTTGGGACACGCGAAATCCGGCCGAGGTGCGCTTCGTGTTTCCGGCGTGCGGCTCAATGTTCATGCCAACACAAATAGTCGTCGGTGAACTGGAATACGCTAGAACCAGCTGTCACGAAGCAGTCGATCTCAAAGCACAACTGCTCGAATTACTGCAACAGTTGGCCGACAAATACCAATTTTGTGGCGCAGAAAAGTGCGATTTCTCCTCAGTGACTGTAATTTGCGGACAGGAAACCGCAAGTGTAGACGGAAACAATAACCCGGACGACTCGTTGCTGCAACGGAATCGGCGCCAAATTGAAAAACGGGAAGTCAACGAATTTGATGACCGGTCACTGCGATCTGGGGTGGTCATCACGTACAACGAAACGTTCAAGTCAGTTCAGTTTTCTTTCATAACGATAACAAAACTTCTGAGCCAACAGTCGGTGGAGAACATTCACGTACACTTCCACAGGTCCAACAATTCGTTCGAGAATGCGCTCACGGATGCGTTGGATCAGACTGAAAAACCAGTTGGTAGAAATTTAACCGAAAGGTCAAATTCTACCGGTTGGCAGTGCGGTCCACAAGAACAGCTGACTCCAGCGAACTCGGAAGATACAGTTGGAGGCTTTTCTTGTTGTAAGTTCAACATTGATATAAAAATATCCCTACAGTTGTTGCAGTCAACAGCAAATTTTACTATATTTTAAAACACTTCCACAGTGCACTGCGCGGAAGGACAGTATTTTGACATGGCCAACGGCGTCTGCCAGCAGTGCCCGCGCAACACGTTTCAAAATGAGACGAATCAGACCGACTGCAAGCCGTGTCCAGACGGCAAGATCACCAGCGCCGAAGGGACGCAGTACGAAATCGACTGCCACTGTACGCTCGTCGGGTTTTTTTCTTTTGATACTTTAACCAGTAATTAGTAGTCAGTGAAGCTTTGCAAACAAAAGGAACACTTATTCACTTAGCATAGGCAACGTTCAGCTGTTGGTCGGTTTCACACACCTAATGTGTTTCAGTGAACTGCACTCTTGGCCAGTACTGCGTCACGGCAGATGATCGCAATCGAACGCAGCACTGTGAGCTCTGCCCCATCGGCTCGTATGCGCCCGACTACGGGTATCTCGCATGTTTACGATGTGGCGACGGCAAAATCACAGACTGGATAGGATCGAGATACGATCGCGATTGTCACTGTTGGTTCATTTTAATGATAATTCTGATAATCAAACATTTTCTTTTCGCCAATTTAAAAAAATGGCCTTTTCGACAACAAATGCTGTTGCTTTTGCAGTCTGTCCCGCTGGGCAACACTTGACGATGGCAGGTCAGTCGCCGAACTGCACCAACTGCCACGTCGGCTGGTACAAACCAGCAAACCGATCACAATGCGAGTCATGTCCGGTGTACTACGTCACTGAACACGACGGCGCCCTGGATAAACGCGAATGCACGGTGCTACGATGCCCACCTGGCACCTACCTAAATCCGGCATCATCGCAAAGTTCTGATGCCAATAGTAATCGAAAGCGTCGGTAATATATGCTTATAGATGTTCATTTTCCACCGACGACGCCTATAAACGAGTTAAAAAATTTTCAGTAGTTTCGTTTGATCATGCTTTTTTGCCAAAAAGTCAGACTTTTCATTGGCAAATCGTTTTAAATTTTGACAGAGCTGCGGCGTCGATCGGCGGGTTTGTTGGTTTATTTGAAGCATCAGCAAGCAGCAGTGTGCATAACAATAGCAACGTCTGTTTGTCATGTCCGCTCGCCGAATACCAACAATACAGCAACCAAACCCATTGCAATCATTGTCCGCGGTACGAAATCACACCGAGCACTGGTACAAAAGATCCAGAAAAATGCATGCAACAGCCCGTCAATGAATGTCTGAAACAATTAGGTCAGTTTGCGTTTGCTTTTTGCTGAGTTTAGGGAACGGAGTGTCCTCAAGTTCACAAACGTTTTTTTGCAACTCAATCGCTGTACGGTATGGCCGGTTAAACATGGCAGCTTTTTTCAGAGTGCAAGGAGCGCGCGAATTTTGAATGAAAGAAAAAAGACGTTCATAAACTGAATTGTGTGCCAAATTTGACGCGTTTTTTTTTTAAACTAATGGATTATCCGCGCTATTCTGTTCATTCCTTATCCCTTGTACACATGATTGGGAATTACGTTGGCTTTTTTGAAAAAGACAACTCCTAGTCTGCGGCTGATCCCGCCTTGATGGACTGCCTCATTTATTCGGCCATACTGTACATGTGGGTGATTTTCGTTGGCATTTCAGAAGCAACGAGTCTGAGGCCTGAGAAAAGCTCAAAGAATAATTCTTTTGGAAAAGCACCATGTTGTAAAATTTTTGAACAAAGCATAGCTGATCGAGTCAAGCCTGTTTTTGAGACGGTCTTGAAGGAAAACATGTGGAAGAATTGCAACGATGCAATGACCATGCACATGTTTTCTGTGCGAAAATTTTGAATGATCTTTCGTTTGAATGACCGCTGAGCGTTCAAAACTCAAAACCGTAAGTAGTGTTTGGTAGTCTTCGTCGCATCGGCCCACAAACAGCTGTTAGCCGTTGTTGCACGAAAGAACGCAAACAAGTTGTTATTATACAACTGTCGCACAATCGTACTTTAATCAAAACACAAGACAACATTATTTGAAGCGACGTACTAATTTTTATACACACGCATCAATGTAAGAAAAAATACCTAACTAGTTTGTGTTTTACATACATACCTGTTCTGTTAGTCATTATGCAGAAACGTTGTGCAAAGCAGTGTCCTTCCCAGATATTCCGTATTTTATATGAAAACTTACAATTCATTGGCAATTGATTTGAATTGTTTCATGGTTAAAAGACTAACTTACATGTACTTTGCGTACATGGAGACCACCAGTTTTTAAAGGATCTTCAACTTGCTTTTAATTGAAAACAAACACGCCCATTTTTCTGATTTAGCAACCACCAATTTAAACCCAACACTGATTTAAACACCAACCAACCACACCCAAAAACGTGCAAATTGAGGTGAATTAAAAAAGAAGTCGCGCACGGCATCGAAGCTTGCAAATAAAACCCCAAAAACAATGGACAAGTACTCCCATTCTGACATGGATCCACCTATTATGTGCGATGAGGTCGCAAAGATCAGTGCGTGCAATAAAGTTTCCGTTTGTCTGCACCCACAGTCGAACTCGATTACATATCAAACTAGCTGATTGCTTGATGCATGCATTCTGTGGAGGCGGCGTTTGGTTTGCACAGAATGCGTGCATCACGTGATTACCCATGTTATGGAGCTAGTATGTAACAGAGTTAGACTGCAGATAGAGTTCGAGTTTGTCAGTTTTGATAGTTCTCATTGCAATTCGCACACAGCTACTGCTGTTTCAGACAATTGCCCGGTGGACAGTATTTGTGAGAACGAGAAGATCGGCTTCAACTGTCGATGCAACGACGCGAGCAAAGTGTTCAACGGCACTGCGTGCTACGCGTGCACCGAGTTTTGTGTCGACGCAGAGTGCACGTTCGATCCAGAAGACTACGCAGTGCACTGCGGCACAGCACCACCGCAACCCACTGGTATAGCTCGCGCTCGTTTAGTATTAGTTTTTCTTTTGCTTTCAAGACTCATTGCGTTTTCACGCAGCGATATGGAACCGTTTCATAAATTGCGCAGCAATTCAAATTTGATCGTCGCATTGAGGATTCGGATTTTTTTGCTCTAGCTGTGCGGCTTTTCTAAGAGCGTGAATGTTTTGTGCCTACAAACTTTCTGAAACGATAATAGAACTGTAAGATGAAGATGACGTCATCACATAAACTTTGTTCAACGATGTCATTGTGTGGACAACCACTTTTTTCTGCGAATTCAACTGCTATTTTACCGTCTGTGTTGTTATACAGATCAAGAAAGTGCCCTTCTACCAATTATTGCCGTTGTTTCGGTGGCGTTCGTCGCTCTCGTACTGATGCTGTCCGCATTCGCGTTCTTTTGCCGACACAAGTTGGTTTCTGCTTCAAAAAACATTTTCCCAATTTTAATTGATTCACTGCAAAAAATGTCTTCGATTGTTTCTTCTTCACAATTTACAACAAACGCACAGAGTGCCGCTGCATTGCATCATCTGCTGCAAGCCGAGCGTAAAGAACATGCGCAGCACGAACTACTACCGTAACGATTCGCACAATGCCGGTCAAATCCCGCAACATCAGGTGGGAGGACATGCTAATGCGGCTGCTGAGCACCAGGAAGAGGAGGATGCCAGCAAATCAGTAATGAACGACAATGGCGACATGTCAATTATTTATGGACAGGTGAGACGTCGAAGATTGGGTTTGTCAAATTCACGTGTCATTCAATCAGAACATTTTCATCCGATTTATTTCTGAGCCCACGAAGATCATCAAACAATCATTCTTAAAACACAACTGATTCCGTTCAGTTGCGCCCCATGCCGTCGCAACCGTACGCCACGGACGACGTGTACAGCACGACGCAGGCAAACCGCTCGTTGTCGGAATTCCTGATGGATCGTGCGCAGCTCGGCATCCAGTTGCCACGTTTCGAAATTCCCGCCTCCGCTTCGTCGATGTCACAGTCGAGTGGTGATCACTCGGCACGAGTGGACCGGTCGACGAGAGGACATACGAGCAACCACAAGAGACAGGCCGTCAGCAATCAGCCGACGCTGTCGTCAGCTGCAAGCGGTTCGCACTCCAATCAACCGGCGGTTGTGATGAATGCGCAGATTCCGACGTCGTACTACGGTGCGACCGGTCGGGTGACACCGCCTAGCGACGCAATTGCCACAGCGTCGCCAGTGTACGACACGATTGGCGACAGTCGTCATCGGCGAGTGCCGTTGCCGCCGAAACTGACACTCGATCACGTTCACGGTGGCGTGCCGTCGTCAGTGTCACCGCCGCCTCTGAATCCGTACGCCGCTGATCAGAGCGCCCTCAGCAGCAGCACTCAGTACACGGTGCCTGTTGCGCCGCTGAGCATGGCGCAGATACCACGGAGTTCAACGAGCGTCGACGACGAATCAAGTGACGACGACTACTTTGGATAACCTCTGTCTGCTCTGTGGCATTCTTTGACACCAGTTATTTAACATTGCACACTTGATGCACTGATTGTCTGTTTTTGCATATAGCTCAAAATGTACGGGTATTTTTTTCATGTCTGAATATTGGATTGGACAGGTGCTGAAACTATGCACATAAATGAAGATGTTATGGATGATTTGGCCATTTGAAATTTAGCAACTTCGAAGCATTAGATTCAAATTGTGATCCCAAGCATTGTCATCATGGCCCGGCTGCAGTTTTCCGAGCGCCTGCAGATTCTGTTTTACATTGAGGTCAGCCAGCTTTGAATATGCGCCCTCAGGTTTATCGGCAGACACAGCGTCAAAATGTATGCTCACAGATTGCCGCTTACTGCTGCTTTTGTTTGATCAGTCTGTTGATCGCTGTGCTGCCATACGACGTGGGTACCACATACCGCATTATCAACGATGATCTTCAGGTTTTATCATACAAATTTCGATTTGTGGAGCACATTTTCCAAGCTCGTATGAGTGGAATTCAGAGTATTTCAAAAGTTTTACCTGTAGTTTTGTGATTCAATGTAGAAATTCATGGATTTCGTGAACGAGTCAGACACAGTGCGCTGCCACAACAAATTGAGCGAGCGCCCTCTGCTGCTCGACCTTGTCCAGTCACTTGCGGACAGCGACACCATTTGCGTCGAACATCAGAAACGCAACTACATTGTGAGATATTTTTTCTGACAGATTTAAAAAAGTTCATGGCAACCAAGGAAATTTGTTGTTCAAGATGGTGCGCAACAACGATTTAGTATCGGAACTAGCCAAGAAACACGGCTTCAACTACCTCATTCATTTTGTGTACGCCAATGACGACCCCCATTACTCGCCAAACTTTCTTCTCATGCGCAAACGTGCTGATGCGAATTGTGGTTCACAACAGAAACAAGAAACGGACAGAGAAAAAAGGCAAGAAAGCGGGTTTGGGAGTTATACAAATGTAAATCACCATTCTTTTTTGCACTGTTATATGTTTGTACTCAACCTTCTTCAGGTCAATCGGCAATTACAAAATAAAAGCAAAATGCGACTTGAATGGATGCGAATAATCAGTTTCGATTTCTGTTCCAATTCGACACAAGCTAACAAAGCTAACAATATTTCTTCGCATTTCCTCCATTATTTTTACATTGTGGGAGTTCGCTGCCACGCCTTCCGCAATTCTTGTCGTGTTGTTTTTCATTCATGAAACTAATTGTTTGGTTCATCTTTGTGGTTAATATGATATTCGTTAATCTGCAATGCGTAACAGTGTAAAAACATCAGAAATGGAAACGCGAAATATTGCAACCCCTCTCTCATTTGTGTTTGGTATTTGATAAAAGCGTCCGTGTATTTGACAGTGTGTGTTTTGCATTGCATCCCACGGATGATATGATGTTTCACGCTGTGGGCCAAGGTGATGTTTTTGCGGTAGTAGTTAGAGACGAGCGCGTGCGCGAGTGTTCGATCAGTCATCAATGTTAAGAAAAAGAAAACATGACGATATCCCAAGTTTCAAGTGAGCCTTTGCGATAACATTGGGCAGCTTTTGACAAATCAACGGAAACAGACACGAAGAAACAGCCAACGGCGCGAAATGCTATTTGGATATAATGGGAAATGCTGTTTCATTCTTCTGTCATTTCCGATCGTCGTTGTCTCGTTTGAGCAAAGCCGCAATTCCGCAGGCCACATCGCAAAGATTAATTTTACAACGGTAAGTTTCTATTCCTTACACATTCCTCATAAATCATCAAACAAACAAATCCACTGACTTTCAGGTGCTGAATTACGTTTTTGATGGAGTGAATAGCTCCTGTGCCGGTGCAGCTCAACAAAATAAACACAAATTTGCACATTATTCTGACGCAAAGGTATCCAACAAGCTGGCGAACCGTCCAACCATAATCGCAGATAACAACAACGCCATAATTTATGGATCTATCGTGCGGCTGGTATCGATGCAGTTGAACTGTACCTTGTCTTCTTCTTTCACTTATTATCCAATCACCTACACGGACGGACGCGGCTCCAGCGGTCAACAGGTCGGATTTTTCTAGAATATAATGTTTCAAAATGACAAAATTTAACTGAATCTATTTTTCAAATTTTCAGCGGGTTTTTTGCGCTCTCAATAAAGAAATCCGCAATCACTGCTGTACGTCAGACGATCGCTGGGAAATTCATAAAATTGAAAATAATAATGTGGATTCAAACTACAAGAAGGTCAAAGACGGCGATAAAATTTTCTTGATTCATGTCAAGACACGCCGACTGCTCAACACACATAACGTTTCGGCTGAATTCGATTCGACGGCTTATGAAGTGCGTCCCATTTTAGCCACACAAATCAAATCATTGTCAAATTAACCACCGCATGAACATCTCAAACATTTTAGGTATCGGGATATATCAATTACGACATCGGTCTGCAAAAACACATCCAATGGAGCCTGAAAACAGAACACAACCCAGACGTTAACCAATCTGCTTCTCTAACGATTCAGTTGCACAGCTCAATGCGAAATGCTCGGCTCGTTGTTCGCGACCATGGTTCCTATATGACAGAACATCCGTCCTCAGTTATGACACCAGACAGCATCAGACATCAGTCATCATCAGAACAAGCATGGTATTCAACTGTGACAACTCCTGACGTAAATCCACTGATCCGACTGTCGCCAGCTGACAGCTATTGGCGTATCGAACTTGCGACTGATTACACCAGCTGTTCATGTCATTATCATTCAGCCGACCGCACGCGAAAGCGAACTAATCAATCGCATCACCACGCATCTTTGCTCAACACTAATGAACGTGTTCGGCAACGAAAAGAAGCCAGTCTACATGAACAACCAACACCGGTAGAACAACCAGAATACCATTTGAAATTGGTCAGTGAATATAATTGGTTTCTTTCACGATTGGGTTTTTTACGTACATGCATTAATTAATTGAATTTTCTGTTCAAATTTTAGCCAACATTTTTGCTGCGTCGCTTATTCTGGTGGCACCTGTCAGATGCCCTATTCGATGTTTTTCTGGTGCTAACTGCTCTTGAAGTCTACTTTCGCTACTGCACAACTAAAATCAACCTTCGTAAGTGTCGTTGATAGGCAATCTCATATTTCAATCCATTGTATTATTCTATTCTGAACAAATAAAAACTTATCATTGATTTTTAGGAACACAGGTTGTTGAAATATTGGTACTGCGCTACACAACAAAATTAATCGTCTGGTCATTTTAAAAACTGCACCAACTACATTGTACATGCACACATGCAGGATTGATTTTTTTGTCTGTGTGATTCGATATGAAATCATTTCCAAATTTGTTTATATGTTTATACGTTTTTAACTTCGTCTTTCTACGTGCACGTTTGCCGCGACGCATAATCTCAATTATTACAGAGTAGCGTTTTATTATGATCACCCTTTGGTTCTACAAAACACATTGCGATCATTCAGTTCGCTGATTTCCATTGCATTTACTTTTTCATTTTGCATTTCAAAAATTTACCGGGTCATTTCCTCCCAGACGCTTTTAGATCTGAAAAGTTGCTTGCTTGAATCAAATATTTTGTTATTTAAATGTACAAGGTTTTCTTGAGTGTTGTGATGATGAAAAATAAAGAAGGCTATCGTAGAAAATCACGACAGAAATAGATACGTATACGCTTATACATTGTCCGTCAAGGTTTCAACTTTCCACCATCATTTGTCGACGTGTTAACGGTTTGTTACCGTAGTAGGTTGGATACGCCGGATCCCTCGTGATGTTGAAACCGCCCGTTTGACTTTGACTGGTCAACGATTTCCATCCTCCCAACCAAGGCATTTCTTTCTTGCTTTCAATCATCTGCTCAGCTGTGAAATCGGCACCGTTCACTTCGATAGTCACTTGACGTGCCTTATGAAAGCCCTGCATGCCGGCCTGAATCGGAACAATTCAAGAAAGAACCTAATTCAGACGGCATTTGTATAACTTTGAACAAATTTGTATAATTTTGAAATGTTTTTTAAATTTGGTTTTCATTGTTTCATGTTCACTTGCCCCAGTGCCAGACGGCGACACCATGCAGCGAGTGTCCATCATTTTCGGAATGACCGATTCCGATCGTCGGCGCTCCTCGCCAGTTTGACGCATGGCGCCGACAATCTAATATTTTACATAACGAGTTGAATATCTAATAAATTTTCTTATTTGGTGCAAGTAACGTCGAATGCAAGACTCAGCGAGAGTGTCTACCTCAGTCAGTTGACTACGATTACGTCCAACGTCAGCATTGGTCAGCTTCGATGTGGGTTTCGCGAATCGATGCACAAATCTATCTGATCGACTGTTCTTGGGCATGCTGTCCTGCACAGTCATTCGTTTGTTGTCGACTTGTGTGCGCCGCACGGTCGCCTGAATGCCTCCGAACGGGCTCATTCCATTCTGAATTACTGAATTGATTGAAAAATTTAACCCCGTTTTAGAACACGCCCGCTCTTGCACATACCTGCGAGGCGAGCTGATTGCGCAGGTTTTCACACTGATGCATCGGCACCGCATGATTAGAGGCGACTTTCAACGGATTGCTATCGATTACAGCGGTCACTTCCGGACGAATCCCGCCGATCGGCGTCATGCCGTGCAACGTCGGTCGTTGGTTGCTGCCACACCACCACGGAATGTCATACGGTAACACGATCTTTTTACGGTGTTTGTTTTTTTGTTCCAGTGCGTAATCCTATGAAAATCAACTTTCAACGTTCACAGAGTGATTCAGAAATTCACTGGTCTGAAAGGGAAACACAGCTTTACCGACGGTCCATTGGATTCCTCTTGTTCTCCGACGTGTTCCTCTTGCTCATTCATGATGGTACACGACAATCGTTCATACAAGCACTGATTACGTCAACCGACAAACTAAACAGAGAGAAACACCACAGAAATCAAACTGACAATGTGACTGACACGGCAAGTCACAAGTGCAATGAAAGATTTTCTTCCAGGGCGTCTACTGAGCTGCCACTAAAACATTCGGTTTAGAAAGTTAGGTTTGTTTTTCAAGCAATTCAGTTTTTTTACCAGTGTGTCAGAATGATTCAGTTAGTTGTTTGCATTGCAATTGTGAAAATTTTCAACAAACAGTCTAGTTTGCATTGTTTGTTTAAGTTGACTCCTTGCTGTTTGGAAGAACGTCATGTTCATCTGAATAGATGTTTTTTTGTAATTGAAACACGCCAAAAGAATTATAGCTGTGGGGTTTACTTATTGAGGCGTCTTCATCTTGTACTTTTTCCACGTCCATTGAATGCCCAAAAACATAGTGTACATTGAGTACAACACAGGCCCAAAAATGAACGTCACATTTTCTACTCGACAGCTCACATCCATAATCAAATCATTCGCTACACTTCTGGCGTTTCACTAAAAGTGGACGACTGTGAAAGACGGAGAAGAATAGCTGCAGAAATACTCACAAAAGCAGATAACTTTTCATTATCCCTTTGTTGGTTGGCGCGCGCAACAACGCTCTTCAAAAGGAATAAGCCACAAACAAGGATGCACACACGGACCAGACGGATACACAAAGCAGCAAGTCGTAACGGCGCATCGGCATTCGGCGTACTGGTGTTTCTGTTGGTGCTCTGTGTTTTAGCGCCGCTGAACGATGCTTCACGTTACATTTATGTTTCTCTCGCAGTGTGAAGAAGCAACAGTGTATTTTCAAGAACAACAACTGTTCCGTCTTTGCGTGGCAAAACACCGTGTGAAAATGCAGAGAAACGTCTGTTTTCGCGCACAGTTTCGGTTGCTTGTTGTGCCTACGAGATATGTAATGCATACTGGCATTTTATTTCTCGCGTTGAACTGCTCAGCTAACTGAGTTGCTTGTAACGCACTCATAAAGGTGTTGATATTTTCACTCGCGGTTGTTTGTCAACTGAAAATAAGCGTCTTCACTAAGAAACATGGCAAAAGACGTGAGTTACCTGATGAATTTCGTAAAGTTTCATGTCAGTTTAGTCGATAATGAATTTTCCAAGAATTAAACAAAGAATTGCGTGAGTGAAAATGATTCTCACAATCAGATCAGTGAAAGAAAGGTCTTTCACAGATCTGTACAGCAAATTCATCGGTTTGAGATCCATGCTTACATGTTCGACAATAAAAACATCACAGGAGGACGAAGAGGTAGCAGCTGAAACCGTGCCGAAGGAGTACGTCTCAGCGCACGACTTACCAAACGCCACCGAAGATGCAGACGGTCACATCCCACCGACGAAACGCTACGCGCCGAAGCCACGCCAGTTGTACATGCCGTTCGTGACGCCGTGGGAGAACACGCCCCTGTTATGCGATCAGCGCGGCATGTCGTTCGGCAGGCCACGTTTGTCCGTGACACCGGTCGATGAAGGCGCTAAGAAACTCGAACAGGTTCAGAAGCGCCACGAGTGCCCTTCTACTGCACCATAGCCCCCCCCCCGGGGAGACTTTTGTTCATTGGCAACCAACCAGTACTTTTGAACAATGAAAAACAACACTGACATTGGCATTGCGCTTCAGGGCAAACTGCACACGGAAACATTTCTGACACGTTTTGCTGAAAGCAACCGCTACGCAAGTCAATCAGGCATGCCGACGTTTGGAGCGTTCCGAGTGCAAGTGACGAATCCAACAATGAAGGAACCAATTAAGGTTGCGGTCGAAAATCAGATTTGAGTTGTTTCACATAAAAGCTTGATTGCCGTAAATATTGTACGAGATCAAAACTCGGCATACAAAAGTCGTTTTCTTTAAAAAAAACGTCTGCTGCAGCCGTCAGGAACCGATGGAATCATTCCGCGGCAGGCTGGCACGAACACACTACCCACACAGTCAGGAGAAACACCATTCGGACAAATACGGCTACAGGTGAGATGTTTTGTCAATGTGATTAATAAAAGCTTCTTTGTTTCGCACATTTTACGCAAGCACACCACAACAGGTTACTCGTATCAAACTGAAGGACGGGTGGACTCAGTGTGATCCGAAAAGTGAACGATTTCTGTCGCGCTACTGGAAACCGAACCCTGATAATCAAGCTGGAAGCAATGTGATTGGCGCTCGCCGTCAACAAACACTTACTGGACACATCATGGGTAAGTCTGGTGCTTTTACTTGGTGGGTCACAGGCCAAATAATCAAAATCGTCAACAACAGCTAACAAGCTGCTTTGACCCCAATGCAAAAACTTGAAAATTGAAAGCCCATTGCTGTTTTGCTGGATTCAGACGGCCATCTACACGCGAAGCCCGTTCACCATCGAGAAAGCGAAGCGATCGTGCCAATTCTCTGGGACCCTCGTTACTGCGAAGAGGCAGAAGGCACCGGTGCTGGTGTCTCCGGTCTTGGCCCGTTTCGTCCAACCGTGATGCCCGATATTATCGGAGGCATGCGAACATCTAAAGAGGAAAACGCCAGCCACCGTGAGGGCGCCTGGCAAACGGCTGCTGCTGCCTTAGAGACACAGACGGGCACTGGTGGATTCAACCGGCATCGCGATCCCGTTAATTACAAAGATCCGCTACGACCACACTTGCCCAGACCATTACAGTGAAAACGCCGCCTCATTGTCCCGTGTCTGCTATTCACTGTGTTTGCATTGTTCTAATGTGTCGTAATGCTGTAAGTTGCAACCTTTGAAATCGTTTTCTGGCATTTACCGTTTCTGCATTTATCATCGGCTCTTGGATTTATCAGAATACTGTTCAAAGTGGCAAGCAGCCTCAAGCTTACAAGCGTTTGAAAACGAAACACGAAAACCAAAATCAGGAAACGAACGCCCTACTTTTATTTAACCCGTCGTACATCATTAAGTAACACGTACTAAACATTATAATTTTTTTTTAATAACGTCAATCGTATTACTGTTTTTTTAATTTATTTATCAGTTATTTCTAAAAGTTGTTCGCGTATAAAATGTTACAAGAAAAGGAACCAGTTGGTGAAGCATCATCATCACTACAACCCAAACGGCGACCAACGTACAAAAAACAAGGTCGACATTTTTTAACTTTGTGAACTTACCGAAAACATCTGAGTTGTTGAAAGACCCTTAAATAAAGTGAGATTTTGTCAATATATACGGACCCCGTTCATACCACGGTTCTCAGCTCGCACGCCGGTGCCCGGCTAAAAGCGGAAACACCATTTAGTTTTTCGTCCGTACGCACAAACGTCGTTCTAAATCCCGTGCGCAAACTAATCGTGTCCGTAATGCATTAAGATAGCACACACGACACGATTTCTAAATCGCGTGGCCATTTTTTACGTGTCGTGTCCGTGCGTACGCACAAAAAACTAATTGCTAAACGCGCCTTAACAGATGAAGTATAGAGGTCGGAGTTGCAGGCTAGAACAACGTAACACCATTACTGACTGTTACTGGCCAGCATAGCATTTTAGCATTCTTCATCTGTATCTTGATGGCTACAACAGCTACATGCATGTACATCTCCTGCCAGTTGCTTACTGGGCGTAAAACGTGACACCAGCTGTCACTTGTTGGAACGGCACCGGCTTGCGGGCCCGGCACCGGCTAGCAGCGGACTGAGCACCGCGGTACACCACAGGTTTGCATGGGACTAAATGTAAACGTGAAACTCAGCGCGAGCATCCTCGTCAAGGTCAAAGCGTGGCAAGTGTTCTGCAAGCTGCCTGACTGTTTCCTTCGTCGGATTTATGCTGGCGGTATCACTGATTACGGCATTTATTTTCGGCGTCGTTAGATTCAAAAACAATAGAAACTTGGTACAGTTACAAATATTTTTCAGTGTAACGTGCAGATTCTTTGTGTGCTTGTGTTAGCGTGTGGCCAAGAATATATGCGTGAAAAATGAATTTGTCGTCATGTTACATTTGAATGAAACCGAGTTACTTGACTAGCGTTAAATTTGTAAACAATGCCGTAACCGCAAAGCTTCTTTATAATAATCTCCTCCACGGCTCATTGCTCATTTAGGCTTAGCAACACACATATGACTTAGGATGAGGTTTAGGATTTGGTTTAAGCTGTCTTAGATTTAGGAACCAAAAGAAAGGCGTACAACTACAATGGCGGACGTTTCCTTTATTTTTTGACTGAGAAATGTCTGCCAGTGTTATATCATATATAAAGCGTGCCAACTGTCGAAATCTCGAGTCTAATTAATGTAAGACCATATACTGGATATATCGCACTCAAATGAACAACTTTGCGGCTTGCTCGCAGATGCGTGCTGCAGTGGCAGAGTTCAAACAACTAAAGAACATCAACGGCTGTGTGTATCATTACCGTAAATTAACGCTCCGAAACGGACAAACTCGGTATCAACAGTCAGACTTGCAGTTTCACGGCATCGGGACGAACAGGTGCCGTCGTGAGGCTGACTCGATGAAGCAATCAGAATTTTCATTTGACCGCGTCAACTATAGGTACTACGCAAAGTGCAACAAGAAGTACAAAACAGCATCGACAAGCATGTTCGGTTCTTCATCTTCATATGATTTTATTACATTTTTGAGTTGATAAAGTTAAAAAATATTCAAAAATTTCTGTAACTTACAGCGTTTCAAAAATGAAATCTTAAGCTTATATTCTGCAGGTGCTCCGTGTGTGGCCTATATACACCCATCACTGCCAATAAAAACGAAATTTTAAATGGAAACACCACTGTTACAGTTACTAACAAAGAAGCTGGCAAAACTTACCAGGTTAAAACATTCTCAAAAATACTGTGCTGTGAACTCAAAATTATTACTTTCGCTTGGTTTGTTACCAAAGTATAGTTATCTATACCTACCACACAGATTTTGGATCTAGAAAAAGTGATGTCAAACTATCCTCCGAACGCTCGTCTGCTTGTGAACATCAGCGCACTGTCAAACGTTACAAATTGGGTGATTTGAATAAAAAATGCTGCTCTTTTTTGTTAAAATGTGTGCTGTTCTGTTTTTTACTGTGGTAGTTGTATTGTCAGTCCTGTCGGTTTATTCTATCCAGAAATGACTCATCAACAAACACATTCAAGTTTTTACTGCAACATAATCATTCCAACCTCGTTGCGAATAACACCACAAACTTTTTGTATTTGCAATGACTAATAAAAGCTGTGAAAAAGCGATGCCCATTGTTTGTTCTGTCGGTAATAATCTGACAACATAATCAACTCAAATAGTCTGAGAAAGAAAAGCACTATGGGGCTGGGTTTCTAGTATTGTATCAAACTGGTATGATGACATCGAAGCACCGGAACGCGGAATCCTCAAAAAAGTCAAAACCATGCATCTGTTGAAACGATTCTTGGTATTATTGACCGTCAGTCAGCCTTTCACCTCGACCGTTACGATCGCACGGCAAACGAAACGAAGCAGACGACAGATTGTGGCAGAGAACGACTCAGGCCATCAATTATGGCCGATGCCAATCTATTTGGTGCTGAGCGACAGTGCTCGCGCGACCGAACATGTGCCGGAGTACATTTCTCAAATGATCGAACATTACAACAAGTACGGTCAGTGTGTCAAATCAAGAATCAGTCCACCGTTCTAAACTTTGAAATTTTTATCAGCAACAAAAACAAAAACAGTACAACGTGTTTAAGATACACCTGCATCGTGTTTCAAGTTGTCACACAGCCGCCAGCCAACACTCAGTACATGCTAGCAACTGCCGATGACAACAGGTTATTCAAGGAACTATGAACTGGGTCTCCACCGCGGCATCAAAATCACGTCAAGACCAATTAAAGGGAAACGCAAATGTTTAGCTTTACATCGCTTTACTTCAAGTCTTTAATTTCAGCTGTGCATCATCGATTGGCAAACGAGACAAGTACGCGAACGGCCCGCAAATCGTGCATGTTGGTTGCAGCTCGGTGAGTTTCGTCGATAGAAACGTGCACCCGATAAAAACGAACAGTTATCGTTTACATTTATTGGCGTTACCAGTACAAAGGTTTGATTCACGAGTTCATGCACGGTCTCGGTGTATACCACGAAACACAACGAAGAGATTCAGAAAACGTGCTAAAGTTCATCAAAGACAACTGGTCAAACGGTGCTGATGCATACTACCGCAAGAGCAGCAACGCGCGACACATTGGACCATATGACATTGGCTCAGCAATGCATCCAGGACGAGTGCGATAGTTTTTCATTCGATGATCTTTATTTCAAACTGAGAATGAGGCCGCAACTCAACAGGAGCAAGAGTCTGTCAATCGAAGCATCGGGGCATTCACAACGAAGGATCCACTGTTAAAAGACAGCGCAGGGCTGGCACGCGATTTCTCTTTCTGGGACACGTATCGATTGAACGACGCATACTGCAAAGGTTTACTGCACTTCAGTTTTCTACAGAATCATTTGCAGCTCCATGTCCATCAATTGGTGGTTTACTTACTACAACGTACTTCCCATTACTATTCCAACCACAGGCATGTGCAAAGAAAAACTGGAATGCGGCGAACAGGGATACCAGCACCCGAAGGACTGTTTGAAGTGTGTCTGCCCAAACGGAATCGGCGGAGCCAATTGCAACGACCCGGTTTTCGGTGACGATGTTGCCAAATAATTCAAAACAATTTTAATGAAATGAATACATTCAACACGCCCGACGTGGCAACAATTACTTAGATCCCGGTCATTGTGGCAAACTACTGCACGCCCAACGAAAGTGGCAACGAGTCACCATAAGAGCACAACGACAGCCGCCATACCCTGATCAATGCGTTTTTCTTTTTCAGGTATCAACTTACATGACCGCAAAAGTACTAGGATTCCTTTTGTAGTGGTCACCACATTACATTGCAACAGTGAATACAGGCCAGTAACAACAACAAAGTGCAGTTGGAAATGAGAAACATTCAGCTTGAAGAATCATCCGGTGCCGACCGCTGTTCACTGGAAAACGTGGAAGTTCGCACAAGCATGTTTGCGTCAACAACGACAGCGTACGATCATCTACGATTGCCTCAATAAAATAACTTGCGTGTCCACAGATTTTCAAAACATATGGGACCCAACGTTTCAGATACTGTGGGAAATTTGGCAACAAAACGTTTCTCTCCGCAAACAATCGCTTGATGATGTTCTATCGACTGAAACAAAGCAAGGGTTACGCTGACTCATATAATTTCTATTATCGGTCTTTAAAAGCGACAACTGGCGGAAGAAGTTTTCAAGTGGCCCCCGTTCAAAAGGAACTTCTTTTCATTGCTGTGCTCGCAAATGCAATCTGCGGAAACGTCATTTTCTGTCACATTTGAACAGTGACTTTGATTGGATTCAATTTGACAAAAAAATTTGCCGACACGAACAAAATCAATCATAATCGTTTTGAATTACAGTTTATAGTACAAAATGATTGATATGATAATGGCCACAGGCATTCCTGTTGGCACACAGGTTTAAAAAAATTGAAGATATCCGTCCTGCTA
>JASANC010002326.1:0-50763 GCA_030248135.1 Theristus sp. LFF4_11 | reverse complement strand
CAAAGGAAAGAAAAAAATGCAAAAACTAAATTGATCATTTTCACCTTATCAAAAAGGCTTGGCTTAGGATTAGGTTTAGGATTAGGAACCTACAACGACTCATTACCAGCAACCTCAGATCAAAAATCAAAAAAAATCACTTTTAAGAATGTGTACAAATCCATGTTGTGTATGTAGGTGCATTGTGCAGCAGTCTGATGTGTTTCAGGTCGAAGGTCGAACGACGATCCCACAAGAAAAAGCACGAAAAATGCCAATCGGCGGCACTGACCATTCGCCTCGGCCACCAAATCTCATCGCAAACCAAAATGACAATAGCAAAACCAATATTATTGAAAACACTAAAAACGATGGTGAACGCGAGCAGAGCTGCTCTTCGGGTACGCGAATGCCAAACGATCCGTGGGATCGATTCAGCGCATGGGTGCACTGCATTTGCGTCGTTACGTTCGATTTGGAGCTCGGTCAAGCGCTGGAGGTGCGTAAACTATTGAGAGGTTTGAGACTGAGGCAGCTTTACCACATGACACGTGCGCGGGGGGCGCTCGGCACAATTTGCTGTCTTTCATTCTATTTCGACCGAATCTAATGACATGACATCACATGGCGACATCTTCCAGTCCCTCCCAGATGACTTTATCCTTTTCAGTCACATTCTGTTTCTGTTCCAGGTGATATTTCCCGGCCATGCTGAACTGACAGAAAAGGAGGTTCGCTTTTCATTATTATTAACGTTTCCTGAATTCTCTTTTGCGCTGCCGCAGCATTTCCCAGAGGACTTGCTGATTGTTTCGTTTGGTGAGAAAATTCAACAATTTTGTTTTCAGAAAATGAACATTTGCTATCTGGCGTTTCCCGATTCAAACTCTGGCTGCATGGGCGACACGACGTTCCACGTTCGCATGCGTCGATTCAGCGGTGGCTGCCAACTTGCTCGTGTGCATGATGATTATAACAAGAGCTGCCCAACGGCACTTCAGGTGTGTAGTCCCCGTTGTTCTGAACTGAACATAATGCTGCCAACACAAAAAACACGCATGGTCGTGTGTGTGGTTGTGGTTAGGGTTAGGGGAAAAAAAAATCCGGATTTTTTTTTTAAATTAAAAATTTTTTTTTTTTAAATTTTTTTTTTACAAGTTAGGTTTGTTCGAAGCGTCTCGTCGAGCTGAGTTCATCTAGACTATTTTCAGAACGATCCGGAAAACTATAAGAGCGAAAATCTTGTTTTATTGAAATTATGTCCATTTCATAGAGGGAAAGTTGCATTTTCAACAGTAAAACAGGACAATTTTCGACGTGTACTTGAATATTGAACCGTTCTTAGTTGTTCCTCTTTAGAAAATTACCAAAATTTGACTGTGTTCAAAAATTCCTGTTTGCTGTAGCTAAGTCGGCAACCCCTGTCGACCCGGTCGCCCCCCCCCCAAGACACTTACTTTCAGGTTCAACCAGCTATGCTATCTGCCACATGGCGAGAGCCCACTCTTCAAATCATCGTATCGAAAACACGTACCATGATTTCGCGATCACGTTGCGGGCAACTGACAGACGCAAGTTTAACACGTTAGTTTAGCTCAGCACGCAAGTTTTAACATGTGGCCATGTTATCGGGTATCTGAAAAACGGTCGTGTGATGTGGTATTAACCAACATCTCCGCTCCAATTGTTTAACAATATATCGCACAACTCCATTGTAGACCTATAACATACGCCAATCAACAAAATATCATGTTCATCTCATGGCCTACGAACTGAAAAAACATGTTCTAAGTTGCAAGAAAACGATTTCTGAAACGATATTTCAATTCAGTTAAGTCATTTCAACGCTAAAAATTGACTCTAGAAGTCATCCAAATCGAAAAACATGGAGTACGTCGGTCAAAATGACCAAATAATGACATGTACCTAAGCACACAAAGAAGTTGGGAAGAAAATTTGGTTTGAACTTTCAAAAAATTATGCCATAAATCGAATTTTCAGAGCAAAGTAGAAGAAAAATTTTTCAAATTTTTTTTTAAGTTTGAAAAAAAAAATCCAAATTTTTTTTTAAAAAAAAACGAAAAAAAAATAAAAAAAAATTTTTTTTTTCAAAGCCCCTAACCCTAGTTGTGGTGCTTGCGGACGAGGAGACACGTACTAAAACAATGCATCCGGTTAGAATGCGTTGTGAAGCACGCAATCGAGGTCAAACTGTAAATCATGGGCAATCGGCTGATTGGTTGCATCACTGATTGGTCCAACTAGAGATGTCAAGAAAAAAAAATTTTCTATTTTTTTTTTTTAATTTTTTTTTTAAATTTTTTTTTTAAATGAAAGTTGTTCAGAATTTTTCAGGGAGTCCGAATATCACCATCTGAGGAGCCACCGACTTACCATATGACCCCCACTCATATGGGAGGAGGGTGAAAATTTCAGACTTGGTTTCGGCGACCCCATTTTCCCACCGACGACATCACGTCTCGTGTTTTGCCTCTCAATTCACCTCAAATAACATGGAAACAAGTTCCACAACAAACCGGTGTGATCACGCTGACGACACGAGGCGAAACAGCAACGAGCAACCAACGACGTTACGCTTGCAGTGGCAGACAGTGCAATTTCCACCTTTCGAGATCCTGAAAAACGATGCGTAAATGTGAGTTCTCTGCTTCTATCTCACCTTAGCGACATCGGAATTTGTTGAACTAGCCTTTGCGACGCTCAAGTACTTCAATGCGCGAGTCGATCATCACTCACCAAGGCTGAAAACAGTCGATAAATCGATCCAGAATACCACCTGCAGCGTTGAAGACTAAGTGACAAGGTAAAGTCAAAGAAAATTTTTGTTGAACTTTCGAAAAATTATGCCAAAAACGGCATTTTCAGGGCACATTAAAGAAAAAATTTCAAAAATTGTTAATAAAAAAAATTTAAAAAAAATGCTCATTTTTTTACTTTTTTTTTTAAAAAAATTTAAAAAAATTTTTTTTTTTGACCCTTACATCTCTAGGTCCAACCGATCTGCAGGTCAGTTTCAAATGCCCTCGACCGTTGTGGACAAGCTGCATTTATTAGCTTTCATGTTTACGGGTCTGTCTGTTCGTTGAAGGTCGCACGGCACAATAGTTTTTTTTAACCTAAATTCTAACCAATGAAGATTGAGCTACACTTGAGTTGAGTTTAGAAACAAAGTCGCTTTTCATGGCTAAATTTGCCTTCTTTCAAACCCGATACCGTTCTGCCTCCTTTCGCGGGCCCAGGCATTCTGCTGACAGGTTTAAAGCAACGTGGAGCGTTTTTTATTTCCTTCACTTTCTCTGTTGTTTGCACATTCATTTTTTTGCATTCGTTTATTCATTGTCGCAGGTGCAACCAAACTACATGTTCGGCTTTGTGCATTTTCGACAAGTGAAAGACAAAAACGTCCGCCGTGGCTACCTTCAAAAGGTTTGTGCAACCAATAACAAGCAGCAACAGCTAGCGCGCCCCCGTGTTTCTGCTTTACGCCCATGTTTTGCCTTGATGGTGTCACTGTTTTTCAGTCGGTTGTCCTTGTGACGCCACTGCCGCTGGTGCAGCTGTATCTCCACGTCGTACAGACGATTGCACCTGAGTATTTTGAGTCTGGCGAACCGGCGATCGAAGCAGGTGAGCACGCGACGGCGCACGTTTGCACTGGTCAAAATGATGGCAGAGCTGCGAGCCAGTGTGTTTTTTTCTCGGGAACATGGAAGAGCAACCGTGTGATGACGTAGCACCGTCCGTAACGTACATTTGTACGAAGAAAAACGTCTGCACGAACAGGCCGTTTCACTATGGTTGTGCTGTTGCATGCGGCACGTCGAAGACCAGTGCTGAGTGTGTGTTTGTGTTGACAGCGTGTCACGACATGGACCAGTGGCCGAGTCCAGTGCCAGGCACGTCCTGTTCGTTGCCGCTGATGGGCAGTGTCGTCCAGTGTAGACTGCCCAGCAACAACGACGCCCTCGGTCGCGTCAGGTCGGCGGCGACGAAGCGACTGGAGGTGCGCGCAATCATTGCTTGTGATTCAATCTAGTGTAATGTTGTCTGTCATTTCATCTTGCATCTTCAGCCCTCATACCCGAATCCAGTGACACTGCCTTCGTTGTACGAACCAAAGTTATACGAGTGAGTTTGCTGTGATTATGGGGGAGTTTTCGTGCCGCCGGTTGCCAGAAGCACTTGTATTTGTCGATACAATCTCAATTTTATGAAAACTGAAATTATTTTGCGCAGGAATCTCGCACCGCTCACAAGCCAGCTGCAGCTATTATGGGAACTTGTGCTGCTGAACGAGGTGTGTGCTTGCTCGGTTCAGTTGTTTTGCTTCTTAGTGCCATTCAAATGTCTCATTGACGACAATACCGTCAGTTGACTGAAAATTGCAATGTGCAAGATGGTTGCGAGCAAGCGCACGTGGTAAAATCGCAGCTAAAACCCGTGTGAATTTACTGCCAGCCTAGCATTAGTTGACGCACTTGCAATCCCATTTCTGTGGTCGCTGCGACACAGGATTTTTTAGTAACTTTTTAAATGTACGGATGTGAGGTTTCTTTAAACAGCACCAAAATGGCTGTCAACAGCCTGAAAATTCATAAAATAATGGTAATTTTGAGAAAACTGTTTACAATATGGCCTATTTTTTTTAAACGTGTCCCACTGAAATGACGTCATGTGCCACAAAACATGCGCTTGTCGTTCACAGCAAAGCAGACAATCCGTTTAGCCGATTTCTTCCCGTAAACAAATGGTGAATGTCGAATCAGTCACAGCAAACTGACATTTTAGTGCCTGTACTTTGACAAACGGGCGTTTTCAAATAAAATGACGTCACGTTAGTCCGAACACGTTTGAATAAATCCACAATAGTACCGTGTTTTATCGGAAGCTGACTTTGACAATCAAATTGAATGCAAATATAGTGTTTTGAACTTTTTCGCGGAGCGAAGAAAATTTTTAGAAAAAATATTATGAAAATGCATTTTAGTAAAAAACCTAAAATGTGAACGTACATAAAAATTTTGGTGTTTCTAGAAATTTTTAGGTGTATAATAGACCTCGTATACACCTAAAAAACCCTGCTGCGACAAGTTATTGCAACATGTGACCAGCTGATTTGGTTTTTGCGATCTACGCAGAGTCGACCTGAACCCCGACCAACTGAAAGCTATTGCGATTTTGCACGTGTTTTTCAGCCTCTCGTGATAATGGCTTCTTCGCCCAGTGTCTCGTCCGGGGTTGTACAGTCATTGGTTAGGTTGGTTGTGGAAGGTTTTGATGAGTTGAAGTTGATGTTTGTGGGCCTGCCAAACCCCCCCCCCCCTGCAAACCGGTCTGGTGGACCGTGATGCGTGGTGCGGTTCCATTGAAATAACCGAACCATTTCTTCCTTGGCAGTGTATTGCTGCGCTGTTTATTGTTGTGGAACACACAATTCACGTGGCAAAAAACGTTTCGCAGCAGTGCGTGGATGCTTTTGCGAGCGTTCATTGGAGAAAGTCGTGCCCCACCCCGTCGCATTGTCTGCTTTCACAGTGGCACTGCGGTGCACGTTGCGGCGACCGTCGCACGGGCGATGCGATGTGCAGTCAGCAAGTTCAATGAACATGATCGCACAAAAATGGCCAATTTCTCATTGCAGTCTCATTTGGCCGCTACAATACGCCAATGACTATCGGCCGTTTTTCACGATTCATGACAGCGAATTCAAAGAATACACGACGGCCGTCGACGGACAGCCGTATGTGGGACAAGTTGTAGAAATAAAAGCTTGTTTGACAAGCATCTTGATGCAGAGCAGAGGCGTTCTGTAGGGTTAAAATAAAAAAGGCTCTGACAGCCTCGGGAAACATTCCTGCCGCATTGGAGGGTCGCGAGTCGCGACACGAACTAATTGCCACATTCCAGTTCGTAAAGGCAACTTGATTTTAATGGGAAGATTATGGAGAGAAAACTGAACGAATCTTCTTTATTGGGTGCCTTCCTTTCTGCAGGCCTCGAGTGATCCTGGGTGTGACAAATCCGTTTTTCACGAAAACTCTGCAACACTGGCCGCATGTGATCAGACTGGGCGACGAGTTGAGCTCATTGCGCAGTCGTCAGTTTGTTTTGGAGTTTTTAGTTTTGGAAATGGAACATGGCCGTTGTGTTTTGAGATATCACAGCGTCCCAGATGAAAGATTTGAACCGTTTAAAGGACATCTACAGCCACCGTTTTGAGCATTGCTGGTTTTCGTGTAGACTCTGGGTTTACTGAAGCAGAACCATGACTTCTGTTGCTTTCGGAATTTTCAAATGTAGCATCGTTCACTACTCAGTCATTACGATACGAAAATACAGAGTTTATTTTGTTTTCGTTTTTTTCTTCAGCCTCCCCTTTGGCATCGCAAAAGGTGCGAAGAACAACAGAAGTGCGCACATTGGAGAACAAGCCAGGCGTCTACACGCAGTACAAACCGTTGCTCGTGAAAGACAAGGCGTTCACAAAGCGATTAGCAAAGGTGCGCTGTATCAGTGAAGTGAATGATCTTCTTCTTTGATGGAGTTGCTGTGACCGTGGTTACCGTTAGGTAGAGATGGCACGCAAAAAAATACCCGGAAATTTTTCCGGTTTAAAATAAATTCCGTAATTTTACCACACCGCTTTTTACATAAAATCAAGTTTTTTTTTCAAGCTATTTTTGGTGTTAAATGATAGTGTTGACTTGCGATTGGGATACGTGCACGTGTGTGTTTTCATTGAACATTTGTTACTTTTTAATCAATTTCTCTTCCCATGCCCGACGTCCAAGTTGACGTTTTCCCCCTGAGTCGAAATGTGCCGGCCACCTTGTGGATTGTGACGTTCTCAAACGGTGCCACAGAGCACTTTTGCCGAGCTAGCAAAGCCAACGACTTTTTTTGTTGTGTTGCTCAGGGCAGGGACGGCAGCCGGCCGGCGGAGGCGCAAAATGCACTGATACGACGGCACACCCTCGAAATGACACAGAGCTTTATGATTCCGTTGGTATGCCGGGGCGACTGCTGATTGGATTTTTTTTTATTTTGCACGCTGATTGGTCCGAGATGCATTGCACAATGGAACGGAGCAGAACAAGGCAGTTTTTACAGTTTGATGAAAGTCCCGTTTGTTTGAATTATATACTGTCTCTAAGCAATGTTTAAAAACACATTTAGTCAACTTCAACGAGCTAACCAGCGGCCCTGGTTTGAAGACAGTGCAGTCTGCTCTAACAGTGGAGGGACACACAAAGCCCGTAAAACTACAAAGCTAAACCGGAGCTGGAGCTGATCCCTGATCCCAATGTTTCACCCCTTCAACAAAGCTGTCAATCAAGGCACTTTCACTTTGTTAAAAAGGCTTCACTTAGGATTAGGATTAGGAACCTACAACGACTTCATTAGGATTAGGATTGGGCTTAGGATTAGGAACCTACAACGACTTCATTGAAACCGAACTAAACAACAAAGCTTGTTTCTTCAGGCAAATGCCTTCAGCACGTCAGTATGTTTTTTTACAGGAACGCTACATCGCCGGTTTAATGCCGCTTCAGCGACAAATATCACCGTTCAAAGTCTGCATTTTAAAAGTTTTTTTGTGTTTCTTGGATAAATGTCGACAAGTGCTCAGAGTATTTTTTTATTTATTTTTTCCAAGTTTCCCCTAACTTTCGCTTGTCATCGCAGGCAGCGCCATCACCTCGTCAGTTTGACTTCAACGAGTTTTTGTCAACGCTGGAGGTCAGCGGTCCAGCATTGACGTCGGGCATCAAAGGCGACTGGACGACGCTATACAGGTGCCGACGGTTGTTGTGTGTGTCAGCGTGACTGCGTTTAGTTTGGTGGTGGTGACCGAAGCGCCGTTTGCAACCAGCCATTTTTGTTTTTTTGCTTTTTTAGCTGATGCACATGTTCACGAACAGAAACGCATTTCGTTTATCGACATAAAACAAGCTCACTGTTGCCAGGCGATTTGTCGAGACGGAGAACTTCGCGCGGTGGTACGGCGACCGACAGCGCGAGGTGTCGCACAAGCTGAACCTGTTGCACTTGGACGTGCTGTGCAACACCGACTTGACGCAGCTCGATCTTGGCTCCTTGTATGAAGTGGAGCTCGTCGATTTGGTGCTCAAGTTTAGAGACAAAATGGTACGTCTCTTGTTCGTGGCAGCACTTTTTGGCCTTTGTGTTTGTCTTTGTTTGACCAAGCAAGTTCACGTTCGTTAACATGGCGTTTTGGTGCAACGCTTCACAAGCCGCCCACATAGTCGACAAGACAGAAGACATGATACCGCCTGATATCGCGAATAAACAGAAGCTAGTAACCGCGCAGCCGTAGGACGGTCTTGTAGATACCGTTGCTACTGGTTGAGCACTAAAAAGTCGTCCAGTTTCCAAACAACGCCGCTTCACAGTACCCGGATGACTTCGTTCAGGATTTCGCGGAGCGACACCGAGACACCATTCGCACCGAACAGCACGCGAAACTGTGCGAGCAAATGCGAATCGTGTTGCGCTCAGTGAACGACGATCTGAGGGCGGTGCTTGTCAGCAACAACCAGTTGAGACTGCAGCAATTCGCGGCTGAACACTAGGAGAGCCGAAACTCGTGGGCGTGCGCGCTCTGCCATTTATGGCATTGTTATTGGCACTATTGCTTGTGGCACAATTCCTGACGTTCGTTTGCTTGGCTGCATGCAAGGTGCACAGCGGCATCAGCAACCAATCAGCATGCTGCATGTGATCGCATTCACCCAGCCCAATCAATCACTTTGTTTGCAGTTGCAGCAAAAACGAGGTCACAGCAGGTTTTTCACAAATTGTGCCACAATCCGATTTTGTTCTCTGTATATTTGATTTTGTTCGGTGATGCTTTGCTCGCATGCAGTGTTGGTAGTTTTTTGTTGAAAGTTTTGAAATTGAATTTTCGATTAATTGGATCTCGACTTGGTGACTGACTATGTGTTGGTATTTATTGAATTGATGCCTGTATTTTATTATCTGTAATCATTCAAATTTTTTATCAGTTTCGTCATTATCATTGATGATTTCTCCAGTTTTCCTGATTTGTTATCTTCTTCCTCTGGTGCAGTTTTTTCGTTGAAACCTGTCATGTCAGGTCAGTTTTTTAACCGTCAACCGTATCCGTCTTTATCGGCAATTCAGTAATGAAAGGCCGTTTTGGCAAGATTGCCTCAAAACTGAAAAATGTTTGAAATTCTGATCGTTGACATTATCAGTATCTAACAGGTTCTGATGAACATACAATACTCTGTCGACACATTTCATTTCCTCCAATTTTGCACGGTGCTTATTTTCTCGAGTTTCTGTGAACTGGAAGTGTGAGAAGCGATCTGTCGGAAAACAGAATGTTTTTCTTTTAAAAATTTTTGCGGTGTTCGTGTGCGACTTGTTTTTGTCTACCTGCTCATCTTGCGTGCTATATTTTCGGATTTCAGTTTTTTTACAAGATTCGTTTGTTTCGCATTTTTTGCAAGTATTATTTTTTACGACAACATAAAATCAGCTGTATTTTTTTCAAAATCCTTTTCTGTGATCTATTCCATTGTTACTTTTTGGTAAGCACAACGTTTATGTCACTTTTTGCAATTTTTTGAGATGGTTAGGGCCACGGATGAGTTTAAAAGTATTTTCTACCAAAGACAATTTTGTGATCGACAATTCCAAGTCATGATAACGCAAGAGTGCTGCATAATAAATGTACTAAAGTTGTCCTAAAATCATTCATTACTGTCGTTAACTGTTTTTTATGAAAAAGCGACATCCATATGTAAAAGCCGTGCAAGTAGATAAAAATTGGTTCACAAATTGATTGGTTCACATTTTATTTACTGATACTGTCCTTGATGCTATCCTAAAAAATTAAGACATGAAGAAAAGTTGTCGTTGATTTTGTAAGGCAGTTAAAAAATTTCAGTTGAAAAAATTGAACACTGTACAAATAATTGATGGTCACACAGCTTTGGTCCAAGTAACCAGCAAAACAAATTTTAAAAAACTAGATAAAACAGCGTCATATGTACAGGTTCACAGCCATATGAGCGAGCTTTTCAAATAATTGTCACTTTTTAGTCATATATTGGGACACGTTTGGTGCGCGTTCACGTGGCGCGGTTGAGATTCGTCGGATTGGTGCTGGAGAAGGTCTGAAAAGATTTGATTAAATAAATTGGCACACACAATTGGGCAACTACACACACTACCGTTCTGTCTGCATTTGTGGTGTGTACCCGTAACACGAAATGTGCGTCACAAGCTAAATTTTACACGATATAGAACGCTTTTACGATTTTACACGATATAAGATTCAATTGCTCAAGTCATCGGGTTGCACAGTCAAAAGGCTTACCAAAGTGCAAGTCGGTGCGAAGTTTACAAGTCGATATCCATGAGTGCAAGGTTTATCACGCCATTCGGAAAAAAATCATGTCACCATTATTATGCTTCAAGAGCAACAACTTGCGACTTTACTCAAAATCAAAATCTGCTGGTTGATCAAAAACGTTGAAAACGCGTGTACTACACACGCTGGTTATTACGGACTTCAGGCCATGATAATAAAAATGAAACGACCGGAGGCCACGCGACAACCGTGTGACTGGAGAGGGAAACAGGCGGTGGCCAGTATGAATAATGAAACGGGTGGCCCACATGCGCGCGGTGTGTTGCCCGGGTAACGAGCCACACATGCCGGGATCTCTAATTTGCACCTGCATTCAAGCGTGTTGTCGTTGTTACCGTCAGTTTTAGTGTGGTCACAGCTAGCTTAGTTTACTGTAGTCTGGGTCTCGACGCGATCTTACCACGTTGATTCTTAAGAGAGTCGCTGTGTGCCATGCCTTGATTTTCTGAAACAAGCTTTGAAACCGCCATTTTCATTCAAAACAATCTGCGATCCTAATTGTGTTTGAATTGCACTCAAATTTGGACAAGGTTAAAAACGCAATAACGATACCATTTCTTATTGTCGCCAGTGAATTTTTTTAGTTTTATTGAGACGTTTACCTGCAGATGATCTTAGCGAAGTAAGGTGAAAACATACGGTACACAAGGCAAGACACAGCACACAGCGCTTTTAACCATGATCCATAAATACAACTTTGTTTACTTCCAACATGGCCTTTCGTGACAGCAGAGGGCTTGACTGAACGTCAATTTGTCGAGCGTGCAACTGCAGAAATTGATCGAGATTTAGCTTTATTTCTGTATCTATCAACCAGGAGTTTGAAAAATTAGCATTTTGAATTTTTATTCCACACAATAATCTTCAACACAAGCACCAAGTGATAATTAAAAAAAACACAACGTGTGGGAATGCATGTAAATGATAAATATGGAATCGCAATTCCCGGAAAATGGAATTCAGAAACAAACAATTTCTGCAACACTTCAGAGCTTGATTCATTGACTGAAATTGAAACGAGCGCATGGTAATATATTTGTAGCTAATATCATGCAGGTTTGTGACAACCAATCAGCGCCCCCATACAACTGAAACGCACCCAGAATGTGGCAGATCAGTATTCGCAAGACAAGACAACAATCTATGATTTCATTTTCTTCCTTTTGCCATCACTTTTTTCATTATTGTTGTTCGACGTTTTTGAAAGATTAGCCACACACGCGGGCACGAATCGTTTCTTGGCATCATCCAAAATATCTTTCAAATGATTGATGCAAACAGCGACCAATAGCAGCGCAGCAATACAGCAGCCACCCCACAAGTACTCATGAGCGTTCAGTTTGAACCAGTCACTTTGCAAGCCAAGTATCATTGCTGCCATTGCCAACAGATATGCCAGGCAGCCCGAAAGTGAATGCATCAGTTTCCATTTCGCCAATGTAAACGATTTCGGCAGATACGGAAGTACGAAACGATTGTTTTTCAGTAGAATTCCGGCAAAAACTTGCATCGCCACGTAGCCGACGGCGAGTAAACCGATGAAACCGTGCCAACTCTGGAAAATAAGTGTATTTGTAAAGTCACGTTGCTGCATCCTGACTGGCTTTGTTAAAATAATACCATGTGGCTTGCTCCTTTTCAGAATAGCAAAACCAATTCAATTCCATGCATGAAATTCGTGCACATGCACTCACGCACGCACACACACACAGGCACACCTGGAAAATACGCACGCACGCACGCACGCACGCACGCACGCAAACACAGACACGCGCGCACACGCACGCGCGCACGCAAAATAGGCACACACTCACGCACTCACTCACGCACGCAAGCACGCATGCACGCACGCAAAATACGTACGCCGCTTATATCATTGCTACACATGTGGAGCATGTCAAGGGTGCCGTCAACGAGTGCTAAATAAACAGACCGTAAAATGTGGTTTCTCCTTGATAGTTTTGTTGTAGAAAATCACGCCAAAACCGGCCAGCACGACGAACAGAGTAAATATCAGCAGTTTTCCATGTTTTTCGGCCTGAAATTATAGCAATATTTAACATTACACCTGTGATTTTTGGCGCATGGCGGTGCCGACAACATTCTTGAATATGCTGATAGATTTCTCTCACCCGTACAATGCGCGGCGTGGAACGTGCTTCCAGTGAACTCTCCGTCGAAAACAGCAACATTGCTTCTGTCATCAGAAGACCGAACTGGAAAATAAAAAACGGCAAGTGAAGGGAACTGCGGTAGTTTTACAAGGATTGTCTTGGGAGTTGAGAACACATAAAATGATAGAAAGTGAGAATAAAAAAATCACAGAAACGGTGTTTGCAATATCTGACTAGCTTTATCAGTGTCTTAATCAGTTTTTTTTGGTGACTTGGCTAATCGTAAAATTGTTAAAACATCGTGCAAAAACCGTGTTATAATAAACTATTTAACAGATGCGTTTTATGCAGAAATAAGAAAAAGAATAAACAAAAAACAACAAAACCAACCGCAATGGACATCAACATCGGGTGGAACGCGAAGAAACTGAAGTTCACGCTCGCAAACCCGCAAACGGCGATCGGAAACCCGAATGCCAACAGATGCGCAACCATGTTTTAGTCCGATTACTATTGAAATTAAATTTTTATTTTTTTCACAAAATTAAATTTTGTAGCAAAGTTGCAAAATTTTAACCAACTGCGCTTATCCGAGAAGCCCCGAGAAAGTATACCACCAGACAGTTGAATGCGTTGACAGCAAGCTGATGTTTCACGCTAGAACACGACAACGCGAACGCATCTGTTGTAACACGGCGCGTCACATAACGTTTTGTCACGATCCCAATGCGTGAACACTGTGGCACCACATTCACTCACTGCATGGCAAGGTGTGTTCTCATGTGCAGACGAAGAACGTGTGCATTGTTTCTGGTGCAAGGAACCAACTGGCTGTTAGAGTTGGTTGCATTTGAAGTGAGCCAACCAATTGACACTCAAGCGTTAAAAAAGTACAACACACAGCATTGAACACAGCATCACGCCATAGCTGAATGAATCACGGAACGAAGTGCAGATAAAACCGTCACTTTTGATCAGATTGAAGAAAGCCTATAATCGGGCTACACTTTATTTTCGGAAAGGGCGCATTTTGAACGCACGTTTTTTCAATTAAATATAACTGGTCTTCCAAACGCACAAGTGCACTCACTTCAGGTTTCTACAGTTTTCGAAGAATCGCATCTGCGACAAAAACAGTCGACGCTTTTGCACTCACAATTTGCACCAAACATCATCAGTGTGGTACATTTGATCATCATGAGCTCACCAGCATCAAGTGACGTTCAACTGCAAATCGCCAGCAACGCCAAGGAGACGCCAGTCAGTTCGTTCAGTTTCGTGCAACTGATGGCGGACGAATGTCGCAAGCAGTTCCATGCGACGCGCTGGGCGATTTTCGACGTCGGCTTTCAGGCGTATTATCACACTCGGCACAACCACAAACGCTGGTATGTTGCACTGCTGCGCATTTGGCAGTCGCCCTGGTGGCAGCGCATTCCAGGAGGCCACTCACTGCAAACGTCCCACTCGCAAACAGTTGCGTGTGCTGGGTGTGCGTGCGTTTAGTGGTGGCTCGTAAAAGCGCAGCATTTTTGGTTCAATCAAATACCGTATTACCCCCATTAAACCCCCCCCCCCCACCATTAATCCCCCTCCACCAATAAACCCCCACCCCTAAAAGTCGCTGACGTATTAATCCCCCATGGGGAGTTATTGGAGGTAATACGGTAGGTATGCATGTGTCAGTGCGTGTGTTTGTTCGTCAATGTGCACAGTGCACGCACGCACGCACGGTCTCATCAAACTAGGTCTGCCAAAAAATACGCATGTCTTGAAGCATTAAACCTGGAATTTTTTTTAAGGTTCCATAAATGTAAGTCGACATTAATGGATTTCTGGCACATCTTCATTGACGATGACGATCTGAAGGAGCTGACCGACGAGCAGTGCCGTCGCAGGGTTGACAGCTTCATGGAGACGCTGTTTACCATGGCTGTGTGTCTGCTGGTCGCACAAGTTTGTTACGGCGTGTGCGATCATTAGCGTCCTCGTTATTAGCGGCTCACCCATTAGCGTCCTAACATTAAGCAGCACATCCACCCCTTAGTTTGTTGCGCCGAAACGTGGCTAAATGTGCGATTTTAGTAAACTTTATTAGCAAACGAGTTTTTTCCGCAACTGTCATTTCAGTATATGTGTCGTCAGTCCAAAGCAGTCCAACTGCTGCCGCAACAACAAATGCCCAAAAAGAAGCACCTGTTTCGGCCGACGTTCTGGCATAAAACACTGAATAAGTGAATCAAAACTACAGGTCGGCCGTCAAGTCGGCTTCTGGGTGGCGCCCTTGATTTCGATGTTCGTTGGAATGCCGTTCTCGGTGTTGATTGGACTGGTGCTGCTGCCAGCGGCGTTTGTCATGTTCGACCAAGAAAATGCCTCGACTGAAGGCGCTGGTTTTGACAGCGTTTCGGTATGGCCACGGTCAATTTTGTATTCCATACAGGATGCGACTTCACGCGATTTTCACGCATATTGCCAGCTCCTAGCCCACAAATAAGAGAAAACTGACGTTGAAAATGCGTCGTTTGATTGTGCAACATTTGCATATGCTCGTGTTTCACGCAGGAAAGACTCTTTCTTTCAGATGTTCAAGTTTTAGCGCGAAAATAACCTGGGGCCGTAACTTTAACTCTTTCCGTGTGCAGTCTTTCAAAACTGCCGCAATATTTTCAAATTCTGTTTCCATGAGGAGCAACGTCGTCGCGACCTGCGTCTTGTGTCGCTGTTGATGGGTGCCTGCAGCGGCCACTGCATCGCTTGGTAAATGCACACATTCATATGATGCATGCTGATTGGCCGCAGTTTACATTGCCCACGCTAATTGGTTGTCTACGCTGGCGTCATCATCAACCACTGAGTAACATGGTTTTCTTAATCTTTCAAAGGCCGTTGATTGATAATGTGAGCAAGAGAGTTGCTGCAAGAAATATTGAGGTTCGTTGATTGGTCGTTTACAAAGGCCATCAAGTCTAAGCCTAAGCCAGCTTTGAATTTTTCTGCACATCTAAATTCCGTTTTCTGTTGTGTGGTGTTTGCATTAAAAATTGTTTTCAGCTTTTTCTCCACCAACTACACTGACGAAACTACCAAATTAGCGATTTTGTCACAGAACGCGGTTCTGTGGCCGCTGATTGCTGCTGTCTGTTTTGCGGGACGTCCCACAAAAGTACTCAGTCAGAGAGTACGACTGATCGTGAGCATTGTCACTGCGGGTGTTGTTTGTCAGGTGGGATGCGAAAAACATTTGGACAGTTACTGAGTGGGTGGCTACGATTTAGTACCAAAAAAACAATTGTGTTTCATGTGTGATGTTGGTACATGGGGTTTTCCACTCGGAGGCGTCGCTCTTTTAAAAGAACCGCGGCGTGTGTTTCTAAAGTTGCAAACCGAACTAGTTTGCAGCAACAACACAAGGCTAAAAAAACTTTCAGCTCCTGCTATTTGCGTTGCCGTTTCACCTGTTGTCTGTCTCCTACGTCCTGCAGTGTATGCTGCATGGACTGATTTGCATTGGAGCGCTACAGTTCTTGCTGGACAAGCGTGACACAATCAACTGCGTACCAGTCGTTGTTGGCACACTACTTGCCATTCTCATCATGGATATGATTCTTGCGTTGGCTTTTTCTTGACTAATTTTTAATTGAACGTTTTGATTAGCGTTAGGTCAGTTGTTAAGTTAAACGTTTTTGTTCCACCACGGGTTCAATGGATCTGAAAATATCAAATCCTAGTAGACAGTTTGAAAAATAACCGCCAAAATGGCTGTGTGTTTGGGGGTCCGTTGACCTTTTGGATTCAAATCCAGAGCAATTTACACTGAACCACGCGGAGGCGACCAGCTTCTGACTTCAGATAAAACTTGATTTTTTCACATCGGTTCAATTATCTTTCAGACGGTTGTTTGCTTTGCTGATATGAATGAACTATGGTTTAACTGTATATGGTCAAACCATCAACAATCATTTTGTTTGCGTTGCGTTGCCATTGTAAAAGAACAACACATATCATGCATATTTGCTTGTTTTTCATGACCTAAAAGTTTGTTCAACTGATTTGCTGTTTTGACAATACGAAACTAAAATAAACACAGTCATGCTGATATTGCACTACGTCACATGGTTGTTCCCGTTTTGCTTTTGTCGACAAGACGTTTCACTGGATGCGCTTATTGATTGATTCAGCAAATCATGCAGCCGTCCTACAAAAACCACCAAGCATCTGTTGTTTCTTTCGCAATTTTCGCTATCGCTTCCGCGAAAGCCATCCGAAAAAATCGAACTGAAACCGAAGCTAGAAATTGCCGCGAGTCGGCGGTCTTCATTCTGGATTGTACGGACAGTGATTTCGTGACGTCAATAAATGACGGTATCAACCAGTCAAACGGCAGAAATAACAAACCAGCTGGCCAATCAGTGCAACTCTTGTCGGCGATTGGCGGATGTGTGCAGTTGGTTGAAATTCAGGTCGCTGATTGGCCGAGGCCAAGATTTCGTTCAAAAACTGTGACGGTGCCCAGTTTTGGGTCGCAAAACACGGACGACGTCTACGTCATTGGAGGGGGCGTTTTTGGTGAGTGTTAAAGTTTGAATTGCATAAAAAAAGCTTGCGGTTTTAGCCAACTCAAAAGCACAGTGAAACCATTGTTCAAGCATACTTCTATACATGCAGTATCCGATCCCCATTGAGAACTTGCAATCGAATTCCGGTATAAACACCAAAACTGCCGCTATTTCTGAAAACCTGCTGCTCACCTTGCAGATTGGCAACATTGGAGAGTGGACGTTTTCAAAATTGGAGAACGCTACAAGCAGCAATGGCAGCCCTACTGGCCACTGCCCAGCACTCGAATTCAGCCGAGTGCAATTTACGTCAACGACCGAATTCTGGGACCAGTTTTTTCAGCGATCCATTTGTTAGGTGTTTCACTTTTCACGCTTTTCAAGGGTTTGAGCAACTTTCAACTCGCCCGGGCAGCTGATTGGTCTGGAGCTACAACAGGCACACATCACTCTCCTCCTTATTCTTTGTAAAATTGAATTATTGTTTTGTGTTTTATGCAAACAGATAAATGAGTAAATAAATTTATTTCATCAAATATTCAAAATACATCAGTTTATCTGCGCAACAATGAAACAGTTGCTTTTTATGTTAGTTTATCGCAAATGAAAACGATAATGTTGAAAATTGAACAATTTTTGCAAGCTAACAAAACATTTTCAGTTAGCTAATCTGTCCAAAAATTTTTGTCCACGTTAAAAACCCCGCTTCTTTGCCCCCCCCCCTCAAAAATCTTTTGCTATCTAGCGGACAAAATGTGTGCTCCAGATACATGTAACAATCCAGATTTTAAAATTGCCCCAAATCTACAACAACCCTCTGCATTTGAAATAAAGAAACACAAAAATGCGTTGGAAAAAACTGGTTCTTTGGTGTGCGGCTGTGCCGAGAACGCGGAGGCTTGGTGCCGACGAACTTGTGATTTTCTTGATGCATCCAATTTACAACATGGCTGGGCGACGTACACGGTGGTGGCAAAATGGCTGCCTTCGCAAAACCGACCGTGCTTGCGTTCGCACGCCGCTGTCGCGCACAAGGTCAGCTTGCACTTGGATGAAAGAACAAAAAGAGAGTTCCGTTTCGTTCGATTGATTGATTAAGGGGTGAATTTAGGGGTAGGAAACGCAAGTGGGGGTACATTGTGTTGCGAATACAGCATTAACGAATGAACGAATTAACGATTAACATCCCAAATCGACCTCAAGTACACGTTTGTTTACTGTCACTTTTTTCGCAGACAACACAGAATGCGAAACTTTGAATTGCAGTAAAAACACCTGAAGAATGTATTGGTAGTGGTTGAAATCAAACACACCCCATTTGTGGCCAATCATGTTTTTTTGTTTGCAACTCCATCGCGCTCTTGCTTCTACCGCGTGCTCTGTATTCAGCGAGAGAAAAGTGAGGATTTGAGCAGAACGTTTTCAGCATAAAATGCTGACGGCGGGTGGCCGCTGCGCGCAGCCGTTCGACTCCGGCGGCGTCGCCAGCAGCTTCGTGTACGACGTTCAAGCAGACGAATGGACGAAACTGGCGGACATGCGACAGGCGAGGTACAGCCATGCGATCGCCTCGGACAACGACCGATACGTCTACGTTTGTGGCGGTGAAGTTAGTGGAACAAACGTTGCTCATCGTTCTGGTTGACAAAAGGTTGACATGACACATGACGCGCTCCATGCACCCTGAAAAAGGCTGCCATGTTTCATCGACCATTCCGTATGTAATCCGTACGTTCACGGTTTTGTTTTGATTCGATTCGATAAGTTTTCTGCTTGTTTGCACAGGCGTTTAACTACAACATTGTCGCTCCCGATCACGTGATGAAAACGTGTGAAGTTTATGATGATCGACTGAACAATTGGACTCCAATTGTGAACTTGCCCCACGCGCGTCGTGCTGGTCATCAGATGGCGATGTTGGATTGTGGGAACTTGTTGGCCGTCATTGGAGGGTTCGTGCTGTTAATTATTTGGTTTAGTCTTGTTTCCCAACAGTTTTCCGTTTTTCGACCAGTTTTATAAAATTCCGTAACTTAGCAGATATGTTTATGCCAACAAATGCTTTTGATTTTTCACTGTCAATGTTGTTCTTTCGCTAATCGCTTTCTCTGACTTTTTGGTTGACCATTCGGTGTTTAATGTCAGACTGATCACGCGCAGACACAGTTGACCGGGCAACAAAAGTTCATTTTCACTTTGAGCGTATTTCAGCTACACCACCCCTCTGAACGTGCCGGTTGCCACTGATCGAATTGACGTTTATGACGTATCCCATCAGAAATGGCAAACTTTGAACGCCACCTTGAATCGGCCAACTGGCACGCACGCTGCTACTGTTGTCAACATACGCAAGTTTTGGGAGTTCAACGATAATAATAAAACGCGGTTAAGTTATGAACTGGATGAAATGAATTCACAATCAGACTGTTTTGCTGATGACTTTGAATATCAAAGCGAATCAGCCAGTAAACGTGTTTCAGTTGAGTCATTAGATAATCAATCAATAAGCCCAAAATTGTACAGCTCAGCGTTTGTAACGAGCAGCGAAAACGATAGGGACATTATTGATTTACTTTGGAATACGGTGGAAGCTTTTTGAACGATGTTGTTCTGAACGATTGCTCATGCATGTATAATATTTTCCTTTTAGTTCTGCGACTCAATTCGTCGAAAAGAAATTGGTCTTATTCACGACGCGGCAATTAAAAGTGACTCAGCCGTATCTCAGGGACACGGGTCACTTCACCAATTTTAAATTTTGCGTCAGACATAAAAAAACTGTGCGCGCATTGAGTAGCAGAACCAAAAGCAAACATAATACCGTGCCGACTGGCTGTAGTTTGGATGGGGCACACTTAGTAATCGATTTGTCAGAGATAGGCGATTTGCAACCAACCAGTGTTACAGGTAGATATGAATTTTTCACTGTACCTCTGTTGAATACAGTAATTATCAATGTAGTTAAGTTTTTTTAATGCAAAGAAATCTTTTCATAAAAAGACATAAATACTGCAAGAGAACAGTTTTTGACTATATTTGAGATCGGCGGAATTGTCTTCAACGTGATCGTCTGAGATGATATTGTGCATTTTTGAGATGAAAACGTCAGCAGTTGGCTAGTTCTGGTCTTCCCGCTATTCGTAGCGTGATTTCATCAAGACCAATCTGCAAAAGAAATATTCAATGATTGAATGGAAAATAATAATGGTGCACGAAGGAAAACTTTCCGCCACGTAATTCGTTCATGGTATCAAACCATGCAAGGCTCTTTGTCAAAAGATTATGCTAACCACGTAATTCCTCTTCAGCCCATCGGCGACAAAGTGAATCTGAAAAAAAACAAAAAAAAGTTAAACACAAAGATTTGAAGACATCAGCAGGCACATATGTTATGTACACATTCAACGACCAACCAAAAAATGTCTGATTTGAAAGCATCCAATCAGCTAGTTGCACACCCAAAATTTCCATGCATACCGTGTGTTGTCCGCGCGGCAATTCGAATCCGGCCAACCGCCAGCGCCGTGAGTCTGTTTTCACGTGTTTACCAAGCGAATGGAATGGACAATGCGATAAGTCGTCAATGCACACGCGCAAACGACCTTCGACGCCAGCGTGGTAAAATGCAAACTCTAGGCGAACGTTCGCTGAGACACGAAACTGGAAAGAAAACACGAGGTGCCTCTTGACAACATGCGTAAAGTAAAACAAACGGTAAAAAAGCCAAGAGAAAATAAACGTGTCAGTATGTACAGTCCGAGTTGAGCCTCATGCAACACGGTTTCCGAGCTCATTTTTAACCAGGGCAGGGCCTACAATGTAATTCAAACTAAATCAGAAGCCAGAAAAGGCAAAAACAAGTCAAACCTGTGCGCTGCTGAGCACAAAATATCTCGATTTGCCGTCGGCGTCGCCAGCATACGCGTAGACGCCGTCTGAACAAAAATGTTATCTTGCGTTTTTGGAAGTCATGAGACGACTGTGTTCAGCTCATACAGCCGACCAAGGTCTAGTGTGGCTCCGTTTGTTTCTCCACTCCAGTATACTTCTTGCAATTCGTACCCGGCGGCAAATCAAAATCAAACCAGGCACAACAAATGCCTACAGTATTGGACTGCAAAACACCAAGCTTTCTCACCCCCACTGGCGTCCGTGTAAATGCCAGTGAGACTGTTGGCAACCGGTTGGTCAGCAAGACGCCACGGCGCCCGCGTTGCGACGGACGGCAACGCCAGGCTGCTTTTTGCGCCATTTTTGTACTGGCAGAAGTTTGATCTGCAAGGCGAAGTTTGTTGTCTGAAAACCGTGCACTTTATACGTGCTTCTTGATAATCGTGTTTTCAGTCAAAGGCAACGATTTTTACAAAAATCGTTTCAAAAAGTGGTAACGAAACTACTGTTCTATCAACTTTTGATTTTCTTGTTTGAGATCTAAAATAGAAAAAACAGATTTTTTTGTTTGTTTTTTGTAGCCAACAGCAAGTACTTTGCTTCAGAAACTCGGAAATAACAGCGAGAAAACAGTACCGTATCCAAGTACGATTTGGGTAAGCGAATGTGTCAGGTGCTTGTGGGCGAGATCTTCAGAAAAACATGATGGTTCACTGGCTAAAAGTTGGATATATAGATGTTAAAAAAATTTCATTTAGGAAGGGCGGGGGCGTGCGCGTGTTTCTTTTTTATGCCCACCCCAGTGGCCAGTTCTATAAAAGTGAACAGTTGAACAGTTGAATAGCCCTGATTCCTTCTCTGATGAACAGTTTGAACAAAGCAAAATGCCAACCGATCCAGATTGCAGTTCAACTGCGGACAGAGGGACTCAGCACCATTGGGCATTAACTGCGCAGGGGCCGCTTCTGACCGCGTCGCAAGTGGACGTCTCTGTGGAGGGGGATGAGAGGGGAGCTTCGAAGGGGGTCGAATTGCGGGTGCACGAGCGCCAGCTGCCGGTCGGGCATGTTTGTGCTTGTTCCGCTGTTGATGAGGAAGTAAATCAGCGGGTATTATCTGCAGTGCAAAAAACAGCTTTTTAGATATGAGTTCGTGGTTTCATCTAAAAGCAAGCCTTTATTGCAAGAAAACACATTTTGCGTTTGTTGAAAAACTCACACTTGGATCGAGCGGCAGTTCCGGCGGCGCTGGGAACGGAATCAAAGGTTTCGGAGTGGGGAACGCGCGGTCGGGCGGGGGCGGGGCTGGACCAAGACTCTGTGGGGACGGCTGACCATGGTCCACACCTGAAAAAAGACTTTGCCCGTTTTTTAGATACGTGGGACAGAATTTGACCGTTACCACCGGAGTTTGCTGTGTACTCGGATTTCCGAAACCGGTCGTGCGATACAAAATAAAAATAGAAACAAATAAAAAAACATTGAACTAAAATAATATCGCTGTGCATGGTTCAAACGTTTAGCTATTTGGAGCTGTTCTTGATAAAAATATGTTTTTTTTCAGAAAAAAAGAGACAAAAAGTTTTTTTGTATTTTTGAACTCACCATGCGGTGTTTGCGGTCCCAAACGTTGATACTGTTGGATATCGTTGTGATCTGCTGGGTGGTAGCCTGGATCCGGTGGGTGCATTCCATAAATTGGATCGATGCCACCACCGCCGTCCCCAAGCGAAGGGATGATGGCACCATTTGCACCGTTGTAGCTGGACGGATCATTTTCGGCTGTGGAAAAGGTCGAAAAGCAACATTCGAAAACCGTATGCAAAACTGGGGTATCCAGGCCTTCAAATGAAAGGCAGAAAACGGAAGTTGAGTAATCAAACCAGAGATCAGAGAATAAAGATATTAGCAAAGAATCAATGGAATAGAAGGGAGGCAAACAGAACAAGGGTAGAAACATTGAAAAAGTCAAACGAGAGGAAATTGGAGCTGAAAACAGGGCTGGAAATGAAAAAAAACGAGGTTCGCTAGCAAACACGATACCTAAAATGGCGCCGACGGCCGCCGTTTCTGCAATGGCGAGCTGCTGCGAGAACTCCGGCGGATCCAACGCCAAGCTGCCAAAATCGCCGAAATTCGGAATGTCGGCGCCGACCGGTGGAATGACGATCGTGTCCGGATCAGGCAAGTGCTGCGCGGCCTGCAACACCGGCGGCACCAACGGCACCAGCTCCTTCAAGATGTGCACCCAGCCGGGCGCGGCGGCCGCCGGTGCCGCTGCGTGTGGCGCTGCCGCCGCGCCGGCGCTCAGTTTCGCCAGCTGCGCGAGTACGCCGGCATCGATGTTTGCGGCAATGTTGGGCGTCGTGGTGGTCGTGGTCGTTGTTGTAGTGGTCGTTGTGGTGGTCGTTGTCGTGGTCGTTGTCGTTGTGGTGGTCGTTGTCGTGGTCGTTGTCGTTGTTGTCGTTGTGGTGCTCGTTGTGGTTGCCGGAATCGGTGGAGCCGTAGCGATGACAGCGCCAGGCTGCAGCTCTTCGAGAACGTTTGGAATCTCCTGTGCCACGATCAACATCGGTCGCGGACTGAACCTTGGCGGTTTTTTATTGTTGTTTTGTTGAGAATTGTGCGGTTTGGCGATTGGTTGGCGTTGGCGATGTTGAATTGGACTGTGGCCATCGTGTGAAAAGCTGACTCTTGCCCTCTGAGAGAGCCACCGATGAGGCGATCGGCGATTTCTTTTTCTACGATGTTTCAGTGCGAATTGTTTGACCAAATTATTTGAGTATTTGTTGTGTCCGTGTTTCGATGCTGCTTTTGTTTGTTGTTTTGTTGATTCGAGTTTAGTTCTGATTGTGTCCGATGCGTGCGAAAAGTTATTTAACGTTGAGGTTGGTGAACTGTTGTTTGTGTTAGGCACTGAATCAAGAAAGGAAAGTTTACAAGAAGTTAGGCTGACAGGAATAGCATTCATGAACTGAAAGACGTTAGAGAAAGTTTGTTCAGTTGAAAAAGCAGGAATCGATCTGGGAACGAACAGTTTCCGACACAGAAAAAAGTTGTCACAGCTTCAAAAAACGATTTTTTACCAGTTCGACATGTCGATGCGTCATATCGGATTTCGTCCAGTCCAACAATATCAAAGTTATGCTTGAAATACGCCCTGATGACGATCTGAAAGCAGCAAATAAAAACAAAAAGAAATTCAAAAAAGAATCTCAGAAAAAGAAACGATTCTATTACCTGAAACGGCTGCAGCATTCGTGGAATTGTGGTCACCCGGAGCACCCACTCTTGAGCGTGGATGCCCTCGATTCTGTCAACGCACTCCGTGAATGCTCCAAAGCTGGCCGAAGGCGCCCGAAGGCAGACCGGAAATCAGAACAATGAATAACGACTCTACTTTTCTGTGATTGGTTGTTCATGGAACTTGCGGTCTCCTCAGCAAGCTTACGGTCTCTTGTGATTTTTTCTTTTTTTCCATCCAATTCCAAGGTATTTTTGAAGAAAATGTTTCTCGCTGTTTCTGCAATTTCTGGACGCAGCCAGCTGGTGCGTGGCGTTCAGAGTTACCTCCAAAACCGGCAGGTTGCTCGTCTTCCAATACCAAAACGACAGTTGCCCGTCGGTCTCCTGGCAGAGCACCGTGTCACTGACGAGCACCGCCGTGTCCGACAGTCGTGAGCCGCCGTCCGCTGCGTAGACGCCTTGCGCGTATGCGAATACGTCGCCTGAGTTGGAAAATCAGTCACACTTTGGTTATTTTAAACCACACAGTGTGCTTTGCTGAAACGTAACTTCTGTAGGCTGGGCTGGACTAGAGAATGTGATGTCTTGGCGTGAAGACAGTGAAGTTTTTGTCAACGCACACTCTCACATGCAGGACAAAGACGCTGGCGCAATGCAATCATGTGTGACTGTAAATTTTGAAACATCAAGTTTCAACGAAAGTGCTCAGACTTGTTGGCGTTTACCAGGTCCATCCTTCGAGCGCGGTATTGAGTGCCAGCTGTCCAGCACAACCGCTTCGGCAAGCAACCAGTTGAAGTCGTCATCTAAGCCGTCCGTTCCATTGCGCCATCGGCAAGGTCGTTCAAAGTCGCAATTCAGTTGGGACGCGTCTTGCACCGCCGCATCGTAATGACGTTCGGCTGAAAGGCGTTCATGGAAAAATTTGAACAATAAAATTCAAGTAAAATTCAATAAAATCAAAATTTGAGCTACCACTAAGTAAACTTCTGGTGAAGTGATTTTTAGGCCGAACACTGAAACAGCTCAGCATTAATTGCAGTTGCAATGGAAAAGTCTTGCAAATTAGTATCAAATACCATTATCTAAAAATGCGTGAGACGCATATAAAAGGAGGAATATGGCCTTGTGTAAGCAGTGAAAGACTTGGCTCGACAACGCTTTTCAAGTCTCTGATGTGGTACACACGGATACAAGTACATAAGAGTCATATTTTTGCGCCGTTTATTTATGATTTCGGTTGCACATGGCAACCCTCGTGCTTTGTGTTGTAGACAAATGACCTTTCACATTTGCGGATTTCGGGCATTTAGCGACCACTAAAACTACTAAAATAACAATCAGACTTTAGCTCGCTGACACTGGTTTGTTCAGGACAAATTGTATCGCAGAAGCATTGCGGAACGCAAGGTCTCCTGTGGCAAAGGCAATGACTCACGGGACAGACGGTTTATCCTGCCACACTAGTTGAAGGTAACACCGGTAAAAAAGGTGAAAATCAACGGAAGACAACTCCTTTTTGTCACTGGTGCTGGTGTGTACACAGCGGTGCGTACGTTAACAACAACGAAAAAGCTACATGCAACAATGTTTTGCAATCTCTAATTTTTCTGTTTTTGCACAGAATTTACAGAATTTCGCACATGGCGTGATTTTAGATTAAATCGAAGAGAACAATTAAAAAATAACTTCAAAGTTTTACGCTTTTCAGCAAAACGAAAACGAAAACGAAAACTTTCGGATTCGCTGCCCTCCGGGGATATAGCGACCGCAGGCCACCGAAACCGAAATCGGGCTAAGATCACTGGTGCCCCCAGGACAGAGCGGGGCTTAGAGGCTGCCCCCTCACATGCCGAGGGTTCCACGGGATGGTGAGCCGTCCATTCCCCAATCCCACCGGAGTTTGGTACCTTCGGGTTTCCGGAATCGGTGGGGGGCGTGCTTCAAAAAAAAACAAACGCGGCGCAAAAATATGACCCTTATGTACTTGTATCCGTGTGTACCACATCAGAGACTTGAAAAGCGTTGTCGAGCCAAGTCTTTCACTGCTTACACAAGGCCATATTCCTCCTTTTATATGCGTCTCACGCATTTTTAGATAATATTCTGACTTTTACATAAGCCCCGAAGGTCGGACCAAAATCACAATTCGTTGGTCACACATTCTTCTAAACCCCAGACAACTCAGGTTTTTCATTTTTCGTTTTTTAGGCCGATTTATCCTATGCCATTTCCACGGCCGATTCCCCAAAATCGTCACGATTCAGTACCTAGAATCGCTCACAAAAGAAAAACTGACCCAAAAGCCGTGATCGGCGTAATGAATTACCATGGAAAACACCGTTTTCTTGTTTTTCATTTCTGGACCGGTTTCGCTAAATTCCACGGCCGATTCACCATAAATCGTCACGATTCAGCATCTAGAGTTGCTCACACAAGAAAACTAACCCAAAATCCGTGATCAGCACATTGAATTACCCTGGAAAAACCGTTTTCTCGTTTTTCATTTCTGGACCGATTTCGCCAATTTCCACGGCCGATTCGCCCGAAATCGTCACGATTCAGTATCTAAAGTTGCTCACGTAAGAAAACTAACCCAAAATTCGTGATCAGCGGATTGAATTACCCTGGAAAACACCCTTTTCTTGTTTTTCGTTCCTGGACCAATTTCGCCAACTTCCACGGCCGATTCGCCCGAAATCGTCACGATTCAGTATCTAGAGTTGCTCACGTAAGAAAACTAACCCAAAATTCGTGATCAGCGCATTGAATTACCCTGGAAAACACCCTTTTCTTGTTTTTCGTTTCTGGACCGATTTCGCCAACTTCCACGGCCGATTCGCCCGAAATCGTCACGATTCAGCATCTAGAGTTTCTCACGTAAGAAAACTAACCCAAAATTCGTGATCAGCGCATTGAAATACCCTGGAAAACACCCTTTTCTTGTTTTTCGTTTCTGGACCGATTTCGCCAACTTCCACGGCCGATTCGCCCGAAATCGTCACGATTCAGCATCTAGAGTTGCTCACGTAAGAAAACTAACCCAAAATCCGTGATCAGCGCATTGAATTACCCTGGAAAACACCCTTTTCTTGTTTTTCGTTTCTGGACCGATTTCGCCAACTTCCACGCCCGATTCGCCCGAAATCGTCACGATTCAGCGTCTAGAGTTGCTCACGTAAGAAAACTAATCCAAAATTCGTGATCAGCGGATTGAATTACCCTGGAAAACAGCCTTTTCTTGTTTTTCGTTTCTGGACCGATTTCGCCAATTTCCACGGCCGATTCGCCCAAAATCGTCACGATTCAGCATCTAGAGTTACTCACGTAAGAAAACTAATCCAAAATTCGTGATCAGCGGATTGAATTACCCTGGAAAACAGCCTTTTCTTGTTTTTCGTTTCTGGACCGATTTCGCCAATTTCCACGGCCGATTCGCCCAAAATCGTCACGATTCAGCATCTAGAGTTACTCACGTAAGAAAACTAACCCAAAATTCGTGATCAGCGCATTGAATTACCCTGGAAAACACCCTTTTCTTGTTTTTCGTTTCTGGACCGATTTCGCCAACTTCCACGGCCGATTCGCCCGAAATCGTCACGATTCAGCATCTAGAGTTGCTCACGTAAGAAAACTAACCCAAAATTCGTAATCAACGCATTGAATTACCCTGGAAAACACCCTTTTCTTGTTTTTCGTTTCTGGACCGATTTCGCCAATTTCCACGGCCGATTCGCCCGAAATCGTCCCGATTCAGCATCTAGAGTTGCTCACGTAAGAAAACTAACCCAAAATCCGTGATCAGCGCATTGAATTCCTACGGACTAGACCTTTTCCTATTATTTTTAGTAGCACAGAAACAATTTGTAAGAGTGAAAAACTGATACCCAGTCAAAATGCTACGAACTTTCAAAAAATGCACAATTTTAACTTAAAAAAGTGCCCGGGCAAAAAAATAAACCAAATTTTTAAAATCTTCGGATGAAATTGCCCCAGGAATCTTTTTTATTCGACTGTGAAGGTGTCGTAGCTAAAAATTGAAAGGGCGAACACTTGAAACCAGGAAAAATCCTTTGAAATTTAAAAAATGCCAAAATTTTGCCTCAAACAAGGGTTGGGGCAAAAAATTAACCTGATTTTCAAAAATTTCAGATGAAATTACCCTAGGAAACTTTTTTGTTGGACTCTGAAAGTGTCGCAGGTAAAAATTGAAAGGGCGAACACTTGAAACCAGGTAAAAACCCTTCGATTTTTGAAAAATGCCCAATTTTTTACCCAAAAAAGGGGTCGGGGCAAAAAATTAACCCAATTTTCAAAATCTCCAGGTGGAATTACCCCAGGAAACATTTTTGTTCGACTGTGAAAGTGTCCCAGGTAAAAATTGAAAGGGCGAACACATATGATTACATACCAGAAAAAAAAATACCAAGGAAAATAAGTAACACTGTTTTCAGAATAGGTTTTTCGTCTCTACAGCGCATGAAAAGTAGTCCGATGAAAATTTTTTCGCGGCTCAGAACACAACTTTGGGTGTTCGTTTCGTGTGCACCAGAGCAGCTTTGTAGCTTATAGTATGCTCGCTGCACGCAGCGAGCAATTTTGGAAAAAGCGCGCTGGGGTATAACGGCTCATATAATGCGTGATGCGCTGTCCGCTCGCTGGCGCTCGCTCGCGCATCCGCATGATAAAACAAAAAAAAAACTCACCAAAACCAAATACAACCTCCAAACCAAAAACAATACATCAATTTAAAACATATTACAACAACACAAAAAATTTCTTATCTCCTTCTCTTTTCCTTTTTCTTTTCATTAATTACACACTACCCATACCCCCACCATTCCCCCCCCCCAACCCAAAACAATTCCAATACCACACCAATCCCCCCAACAAACCCAAAAACACATCCAACCCCCACTTTCCCCAAATACATACGAACCCCCGTTACACGTTTCGGTGTCCCAACATGACTGACAAACTGAGTGGGAAATGCATGCGTGCACGAACAGACATGTGTATGCCAAAATGTAGTTTGCCGGTTTTAGTGCAGTTTTAGTGCATTTTAGTGTGGCGTAGCTTCATTTCCGTACAGTATGGCCGAATAATCATGGCAGTCTCAATCAAGGCGAGATTAGTCACAGACTAGGAGTTTCCTTTCTCAAAAATGATAAGATATCCGCCAATCGAGTGTGCAAAGGTAGAAATAATGAACAGAATAGCCCGAATTACCAATTAATTTAAAAAAGAAACTTGTAAAATTTGACACGCAGTTGGGTTTCTGAGCAACTTTTTTCTTTGATTCAATTTCGCGCGCTCCTTGCACCCTGAAAAAAGCTGCCATGTTTAAACGGTCATACTGTAGCCTGGAACAAAAAAATACTTGAACCACGAAATCAAACACGCCAATAACGGTTTCGCCACACTAATGAAACCACAAGACCACCAAGAATAACCAAGCAAAAGACACAAAGGCCGGCTTGCAACAACAAACCAGAGCAGCCTCCGTGCTCGACCGACAGAAATGCTGTCCGACAGCGAGAAACGCCGTCCGCTGTCCGTGGTCGACCGCCGGCACATGTACCAACGAGCGGCCGAGCAGTTGTCGCTCGGCAATCGCCAGAAAGCGGCGAAACTGATCCTGAAAGCGAACAATGCCGGACGGCGCCACTCGTTCCTTGACGTCTACGGACTGCCGAAACGGGACGCGCTCGAGGCAGTCAGCGAGTTCATGACGACGGCGAAACAGAACCAATGGGGCACGGTGAAGATTGTGTTCGGTCGAGGCCGTGACTCGCAGATCGGCAACTACCGCGATGTCGGCGAGACGATCGTTCGCCGGCTGCACCAGGTGGACGACGTCGACGACGGTTGGGGGGGGGGGGGATGCGCCGAAACGTTTGGCGGTTTTCGTGGCTAGGCAATGGATGTGCGTGGACATTTCCGTCAGGACAAGACATTTTCTTGGGCACTTTCATAAACATGTTCATTTTGTTCGAGAAGACGAAAATTGACCGCGCAGCCTCGAAACGGTGCACCTGACATTACCGTTGATGTGCACACGAAAATGCCTTGTCCACGAAAACGCATATCGTCTATGTTCGTGTGGTGCATTTGCATTGATTCTGTGTTCTCATGGTTGCAACGCGACAACCGGAGCACAGTCAATGATACGGCTGCACTGAAGTGAACGGCAACACGCTTATGTAGGGAACGCGGTTCGTTGGTTGGGGATTACAAGAGAGAAACTTCACTGACTGCTGCTTTCAAGATTACTGAGTACTGAGATTCTACAGTCAAACTCAATAACATATTCAACTGGATGATTGGTTGGTGTCAAGTGATGCATGAGTTCTATGCAAATCAAACTCCGCCTCCACAGTAATCCATGCGCAGAATGCATGCTATCAGTTGAAAGCATGCAATCAATCAGCTACTGTATGTTACAGTTGGACATGTTACAGAACAATACAAGTTCGCTGTTTGTTCGAGTTACACTGTAGTTATCAGATGATTGTGATACGATTCGGCTGCTGCACCATAGAAGACAAAAACAAGCAAATCAAACAAAATTCAGTGAAAGAAAAAACCAATATTGGTTGTATATTGGTTTTTATGGTAAGAGTGGTACCATAAATCAACAGACTGATTGATGCCATCATTCATGGCTGATGTGTTTTTTCAGCAGACGGTGCACCTTTCATGCTTCGTTGCCAACATGAATTCCACAAAGTCGGCAGCATTCTTGTGGTTTTGCCCGTTGAAGCAACAAGATTTCGACCCCTGGAACGAGGCCGGGACACTTTGGACCACAAGTTCGACGACGACATGCACGAGCTGAACGACGTGGACAAACTGATGGACGAGGATGACTTGTTCACTTATAAACTGATCATTGCCGCTGTTTGGATTGTCTCCATGGTGTTCATACACTATTTGCTGACGAGAAGATGAATTGTTTGATTGATTGGAATAAAAGTTTGTAAAAATTTTGTTTGTGAAAAATTGATAGAGTTCATTCGCACCGCCGCTGTTGATGTTTTTGGAATGGCAATCTGCTCTTCAAGTGGTATGTAAAGATACATTGTATTGTATTAAGTCTCTTGAAAATCAGGTAACCCCTTGGTTGGATACATTCCGAGAGACCTAAAATGAAATCAGCTCTGAAAACGAGGCAGAAATGAGCCATTTGCTATTTGCACGGATAAATTATAAAACGATGTGTCAGTCGACAGTCGTTCCGAAGACTAACGCGCCTCGCAAGCCGGAGGAGGAAACCAGAACTTTTTCTTGCGCTATATTTTCCCCCGGACTAAAAAACCGTCCAAATAAAGGAATAATCGACGAAACAAAATTTTTTTTCTCACAACTCTGTCATTAAATTTTCACTGAAATCTTTCAGCGCAGTGACTGACTTGTAAAAATGGCAAATTATTCAAATCGAATGACACTCGAGCTCACCAACACACCAACGGGCGGAGTTTCCATCGGTGGGAAACCAAAAATTGATTATTGTTTTGTGTTTCCCTGTCAAAAAGAACCACACCACCCTGGTTTACAAGCCCGACACCCCGTTTATCAGGTCCTTTTGTATGGCTACATTTTTGTTGCAGAAATAAACAGTTGAAGTCCATTTTGTAGTGCGCAACGAAAGCCAAAGCTTTGAAAAACATTTGAAAAAGGAACAAGCAAAAACTTTATTTTTAGTGTTAAGGCGACGTCGTTGGAATGTCGTCGTCGCTTTTACTATGGTGACAATGCAACAGAAAATGTCTCATATTACCCCCAATGAACCCCCATGGGGGATTAATACGTCAGCGACTTTTAGGGGTGGGGGTTTATTGGTGGGGGGGGGGATTATTGGTGGGGGGGTTATTTACAAAAAATTCTAGGGTTGGGGGTTTATTGAAAAATGGCAAAAATACCTTGCATGGCAGGCAAGAAAGTCGCAGAGACTTCTACTCTACATAGAAATTTCCTTTTATAACAGCCTTTTGTAATGAAATTACCATTAACTCATCCATTTGGGGTCTTTGGTAGCACAATTTCATCATTTTCACTGCAACCAGCCACTGAATTCGGTGGATATGTGTTTCAAACAGGTTTCCAATTAACCCCCATGGGGATTATTTGTGGGGGGATTATTCGGAAACTGGTCGGGGGGGTGGGGTTTATTGGTGGGGGGGGGATTAATGGTGGGGGGGGGGTTTAATGGGGGTAATACGGTAAAAGTCGACAACAACAACGACAACAAACAAGGGGGCGCAACGGGGCAACCAAAAGTTTGACGGTGGATCGATAGCTGAAACGGTGACGTTGAAGCGTAAGGTTTTGTCCTGTCAAAATCTGGAGACAAGACGAATTTCTACTGAAACACGACGAACAGTTTATCCACTCTTTATCCTCTCCTAAATCCGTTCCAAATCTTTTTTAATAGACACCATCGCTTCCATGACTTTCCGCGGAAATCTTTTTCAAAATTTTTGCTGTTCCGATTTACATGACAAAGGTACACACACGAAGAACTTTACGGTATTAATACTGCTGAACACTATTTAACAGTATTGAATCAAACAAAACACCGAATCACTAACTGCAACATCACAGGCAACACTATTTAACAGTATTGAATCAAACAAAACACCGAATCACTAACTGCAACATCACAGTGCTTTCAGAAGCATTTCGTTAGAATGTGTATCCAAACCCAAATTGAAATTGAATCCTTCATGCGTTTCTGTTTGTTTAAAACTCTTGCATTTTTCATGATGGTGTTTACAATGAAATTCAAGGAAACCGCGAGTATTTTTTTGGCCGTGAATACATTAGAAGCTGGGCTTTGTTTTTCTATGCTGTAAAACTGAGTTTTCAAAGAACTTTGCAATCCCGATAGTAAACCAATATAAGCTTGACAGTAAAGCGTGGTTTGTATTTTTTGTTCCGAACATACCATGAATCCCAAATGATTGCTTATTGACACTTCAAAGTTCCAGTCTCAACTGAAATTTTTTAGATCTGAAAAATGAAACATTTTCAAACAAAACAAGCCCGACTTGCATTGAACCGAACGTGTGTGCGCACCTTTTTTGTTGTCGTGCAGATAATTAGTCGATCGCATTCAGTCATCATTGTTGCCCAGCAACTTTGTCAAGCGGCCAATGTTTTCCTCCAGCTCTGAGCTTGGATAATGCGTGGGTTTACTGATACTGGTGGCAACCACGGAGACCAAAAGGCAATGCACGTGCACGTTGGTCAGTGCATTACCGTTTATACCGTAAATTCTCGCCCAGTTTATCCAATGAACCACACTTTCATCAGATTTTTTTTCACGCAAGGAGACCACTTTTCTTCAAAAACACGCTCCGTTTTCGTTTGGGGCGCGAACACAGACACACCTTTCCATGTACCATTGGTCCGTCCCAGATTTGGTCCCAAGATCACTGTTCAAATTTTACCGCCCAGAGTAAAACAGTCTTGACTAGCAAAGAGATTATATCTTGTGTGGGTAAGGATGTCTGTTTTGAGAAAGCTTGTCGATATTTTTATTGAAAAATTCACTCTTTCATGCTCTGCGGTCTCATCCCACCCCAACTAAAAGAACTTACGGTATGTCAACAAGAGGAAACCATAGTGAAAGCATGTACATGTATCGGTTTTCAAATACACAAACATGAAATCGAGTGAACGTGAAAACCATTTATGAGTTTTTTTTAATTGAAACATTTCATAGACTCAGCTGGTCTCTGTTTATTGAGCAGCCAGTATTTGGGGCATGACCACATGTTCCGGCAACTTTGTGGCCGCGCAACGACCACAGCATCAGCATTTGCAAACCATGACGTTTGAATCACAATGGTGTTAAAATTGCTTGGAATGTTACTGTGCCGTGTTACACCAGCTTTTTTCAGCAACTGATAATGTTGTTGCATGCAGTCGCTGTCGAAAAAAATTGCTGGAACGTGTAAACTGGCATGCCTTTGTTTTGTTTGACTGCAGTTAACCGACGACAAGACCGAAAGATTGAAAACGAAACTCGTCTAGAGCCGCAGCAACATTTGACCGTATCAACATGCGTCATCTCTCCATACTGCTGTGGAAGAACTTCAAGTGGTGCACGCAGCACCCGGTCAAGACGGCGCTGTTCTACGGGCTGCCGCTGTTGTTCTGCGGCTTTCTGCCGCTCATCCTCGACCTGTCGCCGATCGTGGACGTGCCCGACTGCGAGTACGAGACGAGCGCGCTGCCGCCGAGCGATCCGTTCTACGTCGTTCAGTCGCTCGTCTGCTCGACGGACGAGAAATGCGCGCTACACGGCCGTTATCAGCCGCCGAACCGGGCACCCCGCTGGTTCCTGCAGGCGCACCACGTCGCCAACTGCACGCTGTGCCCAACGACGACCAGCGCACAGTGTGTCGAGAAAGTGAGGCGCGTCTTTGCGGCCACCTGTTTCGGTATGCGTTGGTTGGAGTTTCGGTGTTTTTTCTCTCTCGCGCAGACGTTCGTGTGAAGGCCGCGAAAGTCAATTTCTATTGAAATACAGAACGAAAAAATTGAATTGCAGACCGCAACGAAAATTTCTACAAGTACCGCGACATGCCCGCAATCGACCCGCTATTTCGCGGCCACCTACTTTATTATCCGCGAACGGTCGAGACCGATGCAATCATCAGACACATGAGCAACTACCTGGACAAACTGTTCGAATATCGTTACAGCTTGATGTTGGCGAATTTCACAGTTCAAGAGCCGTTACTGAGGTCAGTTCGAGCATTTAGAGTAGGGTTTCATTTTCAAAATTTCCTAAATTTCCTTCATTTCCTAAATCGATTTTCATGTGAAACTGCGCAGTTTCTCGTCTGGTCAACATCAAAATCTCAATAACCAATGATGCTCAGCACCAATGGGTTTGTGCTCCGGCACATCCTGACAAAACTCGCAAGCACAAATACACACAGCATAGAACAGCGTCACATTACAGTGCTTGCGAATGCCGCTTGCTTGCCATTCTCTAGGTCCGTCGTAGAGCTGGCGCGCGTGCTGCAGTGCTATCGACCGCTGACGAGTCGTCTGCAGGGCTTCACAGACAACAACGAGGCGATCGCGCACGCGAAATCGCTGAACTTCACGAAGGACGCCATCTGGGGCATCGTGCACTTCGAGAGCGTCGCCAGCAACGACGTCGCCTACAATCTGATCACACACTACGACGTTCGCTATCTGCAGTCGAGTGTGCTCCTGCAGGCAATCGTAGAGCACGCAATCGGCGTCTACATCAGCGGCGTCGAGCAACGGCCGCACGAGCTCGTACAAACGAAGCGTCTCCCCAAACGCTGCGCGAAAAGCGGCGACGCGCACGACGGCATCCTCGGGGTGCTCTACGTGGTCGTCACGATCGGCTTAGTGCCCGTCGCGCAGTCGATCGCCGCCGAGATCGCGTACGAGAAGTTCGCCGGGCTCGCCGAGTTCCTCCTGATTGCGGGCGTCCGTCGGCGCACGCTAAAGGCCGCCTGGTACATCTTCGGCACCGTGTTTGTCCAGTCGATCCTGCTGCTGCTCAGCGTCATCTTCTACCTCGTCGACGAACGACTGTTCGAGCACTCGTCGTTCCTCGTGCTGTTAGCCTTGATGCTGCTCTACGGCTTCGCACTGATCAGCTTGTGCTTCTTGATTGCGTCGGCGACGTCCACGCCGCAGCGCGCTAGTATGGTCATGTTCGTGCTGCTCTTGGCTGCGTACTTGTTGCCGCATTGGGCTCAGGTGAGCCGGTTTCAGTTTCACCACTGTTGCACTTTCTATCACAAGTGCGATTTCAGTGTAACACACAAGACAAAGCGAAAACCATATGCACACGAGCAGAAAGAACGTGCAAACAAACGAAGCGCGCACGTCTGTGCAGGTGCTGCCTCGCGTCGGCTACGCCGGCGGACAGCTGATCACGGCGGCCATATTTGCAATGTCGCACTGCACGATCGCCGCTCAAATCGGTTTGTCTTACATGATCGCGATCGAGAAACAAGAGCAAGGCGTTGATTGGTCAAACTTGGACGCGTCGCCGGTCGACTGGGACCAATTCGGCGGCGTCGCCGCAGTGTTCGTCATTCTCGGCATTCAGTGCGTCGTCTACATGCTGCTGAGCGTCTATTTCGACTTCGTGGCGCCCAGCAAGTACGGCATAAAACGTCCGTGGTACTGGTGTGTGTCGCCGCGCTATTGGCCGACGTTCGGTATACGGTCACAGCGGTCGCCGCACGAGAAAAGGCAACGCGCGAAATCGGCCGGCGCGCAAACCGACCCGCCGGATGTGCGAGATCACGCGAAGAACCGTGATTTGAGTCAGACGACGATGCAAGCGGAGGCCGGCATCAGCATCAGACATTTGACGAAAGTCTACCCAGGAGCTGATTTCACCGCTGTTGACGATCTCAGCGTAGACTTCCAGGTTCGGGCTGATCATCGAGACGCTGTTGTTCTTGATTTTTTTTATTGAAGCGCGGTCTTTGTAGTTTCTCAAGTTAGAAATCGATTCTTAGGCTAACGCGATCACCGTGCTACTCGGCCACAACGGAGCGGGCAAAAGTACAACAATGAACATTGTGACCGGCATGATCCCGCCCACCGGCGGCGACGTCGACATTGGCGGCCTCGACATTCAGTCGCAAACGGAGCAAATTCGTCGGCATCTTTCGTACTGTCCGCAATACGACATCATTTACCGCGACATGACCGTACGCGAGCACATGCTGTTCTACGGGAGCATTCTTGGAGTGCCCGAAACCGAAGTGCAACAGTACTCGGAAGAGATGTTCGCGCAGATGCGCATGAACGTCGACGGAGACATTTGGAACATGAAGACATTGTCCAAAGAGCTGTCGGGCGGCATGAAACGGAAGTTATCGATTGGAATCGCTCTGCTCGGCGACAGGAGTGTGTTGATCCTGGACGAGCCGACGTCGGCGATAGACCCGTTTTCGAGGCGGGCCATCTGGGATGTGCTGCTGCAGCGGCGACGCACGATGACCATGCTCGTTTCGACGCACTACATGCACGAGGCGGACATTCTAGGTCGCTCAGAGATCTTTGGTTTTTTTTCTCAATCTTTTCGCCAAACAAACGTCATTTATGAAAAGTATTATATAGTCATAAAGTATTATAGTAATTCATTAAAGTACATATAATAGTCAAATGCCACACTTTTTAACCGCAGTGGTTCGCAAAACGATTTTGCTTGAAAAACATTCGCCATTGTGTGAAAGGTAAAATCGGCAAAAATGAAGTGTGAGAAAAATTCGAATGCATGGTTCAATCAAAGGTTGTGCCTTTCTGATCAGAAATGCGTGCTGTCGAACCAAATCGATGTAAACCTTGTTTGCCCACATTTCACAACCACTGTTGTACCACCACCACCACCACTGTTGCACTGGTTACTGTCGTTCAACAGTATTTTCAGCCGACAAGATCGTGATCATCAACCGCGGGCGTCTTGCGGCCGCCGGCACGCCGGCCGAGTTGAAAACGGAACACGGCTCCGGGTTGACGGTGAAAATTGCGCACCACTCGCCAATTGACGACTCTGCGCTTCTTGCGGAATTACGCCCGTTGGCGAACGTGCTGCCGCTGAAACGCCATTGGGAGTCAAATCTGAAGAGTCCACGCGACCACGTCAGTTCGCTCGGCGTCTCCGAGAGTCAGTTCGTCGTCTCCAAAGAGCACTCGGCCGACGCGACACGTCTACGCGATCTGACCAGCTATCTCGAGCAAAACGAGACGAAATGGCAAATCGACTCGTTCGGACTATCCGAATCGACAATGGACCAGGTGTTCTTCAATGTGACCGGCGATGAAACGCGCGACACCGCCGTCGAACAGGGCCAAACTGAGAACGTCGATGAAGCTCAGTCGAACTCAACAGTGGTCACGCAGATCCACGCAGAGCACCGTCACGAAACGGCAACTGGTGCACCATTGGACAGGCAGTCCGGCGCCGCCGGCGTCCGCCTCTACGGCTACCAGGCGTTGGCGGTCGTCTACAAACGGCTGAGTATCGCGCGACGCAGCAAACTGGGCGCCTTCCTCCAGCTGTTCATGCCGTTGATCTTCATCAGCATCCTGCTGTTCATGAATCAGGCGATCGCCGCGCGACAGCCGGCCACCGACAAAGTGGCCGTACACATCTGGCACACACACGTGCGGCCGAATCGGTTGTTCTTCGCGGGCGCACACGACGACCCGCTGCTGGTGAGCGTGCTGCGCTACGGTCTCGGCACTGCGTGCACGAAGCCAACGGCCAACAGCGGCACGGCCACTTGCGACCGCAGCTACTTGGGCGATCGGCAGCTGAGCGCACTGAGCAACGAGACGACGGCGGCGGCGGCGGCGGCTTGCGCGTGCAGCGTCTGCCCAGCGCCGCGCGCACTCGTCAACAAGAAACTGGCGACCGGCGACATTCTCGTCCAACTGCAGCCCGGTCGAAACGTGACGCAGTTCGCGATACGGACACCTCCGAAAGCGTTCATCGGTGGATTCGAGCGGTTCAGTCAGCCGGCAGCAGACGCCAGCAACTTGACAGACGCCATCAAGCGCACAATGACGGCCGTGGCGGCGACCGCAAGAGCGGGCAAGATGGCCGACTTCCAGCAGGCGTTCCGGCGGTTAGCGAGCGATCTCGACGCGGTCGACATTAGAGTGTTCGGTGTCGCCAACTTCAGCTCACTGAACATGACCGATGACACGGCGATGACGCGATTTGGTGACGTTCTGGCAGAGAGTGTCGCGCGACCGATGGGGCCGAAGCGGCGTCAGAGCGTGCTGAACATTTGGGCCGGCCACGTGCAGCGACGCGACCGGCAACGCCCGAACGCGAACCGTCAAACAGGCCGCGAGCTGCCGGCGGCGCTCGTGAACGTGCACTCGAACGCGCGGGTGCGCGCCGCAGCAGGTCAGTCTGCCCCGGACACGCTCATTTTGGTTCGTCGTGATCAGCTCTTTCGCTATTGATTCGAAAAAGAACATACCCAATGAACAACGGCGAAAATTCGCGGACACCTTTGTCCCAGTACACGTTGGAAACAACATGAATCTGAAGCAATCGTGGCATCGTGTCACAATGTTCAGGCTCCGCACAGTTGTCGATCTCGGCGTCTAACGAGGAGACCATGTTGACCGAGGACTTCACGTTCACGGAAATCATCTCCGGCGTCGTCTTTGGCATGTTCAGCGCGCTCGCACTGCTGATGCCGATCCTGAACGTCACGTTGACTGCTGTCAGCGACGCCGCTTCCGGTCTGTCTCTTGATGTTTGTACAAACAGGCTGCTGATTGTCTGTGTTATATCTGGCCAGTTTATCTGTTTGCTGGCTGAACTCAGACTGTGGCGCGGTGTCGCACGGTTTTTGCAGAGTGCTAAATTTGTATTCGGTGACACGTGCCCACACCCAATCTTCCAAACATGTCGCCTTCAATGCAGGTTGCCGTCGTCTCCAATATCTGATGGGCATGCGGCAGCTGATCTATTGGCTGTTCAACCTGCTCTGGGATCTGCTGTTGTTCATGGTGAGCGCCGGCCTCGTGCTGCTCGTGACGCAGGTTGCGTCCAGTTCGTTCTCCGTTGACGCGTTCTCGTTCGTACTGGCGAGCGTCTTGTTCGGCGCCAGCATGATCATGAGCGCGTACGTGCTGTCGCAGTGGCCGGTGACGCCACGCGGTGCCGCTCTGACCGTCGGCACTATCGGCATGGTGTTCACGTTTGAGGCCGTCATTCTCGGCATGTTCTACGCGAAAGACTGGTACGGCTTGTCGGCATGTGCTGTTGTTTGTCAATTTCGTTTTCTGCAACCAATTACCACGAAGAGTCAGGCAACTGGTGATGCATGATTTCCATATTGGACAAAAGCCTGCATTTTTATTGAGAAAGTCAAGCTTCCTAGCAGCATTCCTGAATTCAAGAATAAGGTGCACCCGGAAAGGATAGACTACAAAGCTAACAAGCAAAATCGCCAGAAAATCGTCGCTCAGGCCCCTAGACCTCGGTTCATTGAAAAAAATACAAATTCCAGGTACGATGGCGTGAACAAAATGCTGATGTTCGTGCCGCCACATTTCCTCGCCACAATTCTGGTCGAAAGTCAACTACAATCGAAGCTGATCGAAGCGGATCCAGAGGCCGAGCCGTTGCTGGCCTGGAATAATCTCGGCGAAAAGTTTTTCCGTCAATTCATTTACTTCGTGCTGGCCACCATCTTGCTAGTAATCCTCGAGACGACCAACTTGGTCATGTATCTTCGGCAAGCGTGCAAGTGCAACTGCTGTCGTTCGAACGACAAACGAAAAGTGGGCGACAGTCAACAAGAGACGGATCGAGCTCGCACGCCGTCGTACGACCGGAGCGACGTGCGCGACGAGGAGCGCCGTGTCGACGAGTATTTCGAGCGGCACCAACGGGCACCGCGCGGCACTGAACCACGACAATCGAACGCCGAAACCGCACCCGACGGCCAACCATTGTTGTTGGGCGTTCATAAACTGGTGAAGAAGTTTGGCCGAAAAACCGCCGTGAACGAGTTGACGTTCGCCGTGCGCACGGGCGAATGCTTCGGTCTGTTGGGCGTCAACGGGGCGGGCAAGTCGACGACGTTCAAGATGTTGACCGGCTACGAGAGCGCCAGCAGCGGCGACGCGCGTGTGCTCGATCGCAGCGTGTTCGCGGAGCGAGCGGCCGTGGCGCAGCACGTCTCCTACTGTCCGCAGGAGGACGTGCTCTTTGAGTGAGTCTCATGATGTCAGTAGTTGTAGTTGAGGTACACCTGAAAAGCTCACTACTTGTGATCGGACGACGCTCTCATAGAAGGCAATCAACTTTGTTTTACAAAGTTTACGCGAAAATACAGAACACAATTTTGGAGTTTGTCATATCCGGTCCCGATTTTGTTTTTTTTGGTTTCCGGTTGACACGTGCCGCCGTGGTGTCCGTTGCTTCCCGGATACCGTTGTTATCAGTCACTGTGTGAGTCTACAGAGTTCAAGGCTACCAACATCAAGGTAGCCATGATAGACGCAAATGCTACCCTGCCTATTGCTCACAGAGTTTTGACCGTTGCCGAGCATCTGTACTTCTATGGGCTCGTTCGAGGCCTGCCCAGTGGGGCGCGTGATGCGCAAGCAGAACATCTCATTCGGGAGCTTGGTCTCGAGCCGCACCGCAACAAACAGAGCCACCGTCTGTCCGGCGGCAACAAGCGAAAGCTGAATTTCGCCATCGCAATGCTCAATTTGCCAGAGCTGATCTTTCTCGACGAAATGACCACCGGCATGGATCCGAAGGCGCGCGCGGGCACTTGGAAGGTATCGCGTACTCCCCTTGTCTAAACAAAGATGCTGCTACTGATCATTTCAGATGCGATTTTCATCTTAATGTTGCTTTGATGAAATTTGGAAATTCCAGATTTTTTTAAATAATCCATAGCTCTCAAACCGGTCCCAGAAACCCGAAGTTTACCGTCTCGATTACGGTGGTTTTGAGGAAATGGACAGTTCTCGTAGCCCTTATCGCGAAAGAGTGGATATTGTGCTGTGTTCTGATGGCATCAGTGGTCTTAGCTGTTGCTTTCGGTTGCAGAATGTCTCAGAAAGGCAGCGAATCCAAAAGCTGTCGACACATTGAGCACAAGTTCAACTGTGCAAGCCATACGTTTTTTTTGGTTATTTCCACTGAGCCAGAGGAATGACCAATGAACTCAAAAAGAAAAAAAGTGCACATCGCAGGTGCTCGAGTCGGCGATCGAGAGCGGCTGCTCGGCGGTGATCACGTCGCACAGCATGGAGGAGTGCGAGTCGTTGTGCAGTCGTCTCGCGATCATGGTCAACGGCAAGTTCGTCTGTCTCGGCGGCGTCCAGTATCTCAAAGACAAGTTCGGCAACAACTACACCCTAAAGTTGCATCTGGGCGTAGACGTCGACCCGAATTCGGTGATCGGCCGATTGAACGACCGACTCGCACATGTGGAACAGACCGAACAGCATATCGGCTATTTGGAGTTGAAGATTCCGTGCGACAGCACCGTGCAACAGGACGGCGATCAAGTGGAGAACGTTGAGGACGGTGACGCAATGAAAAGCGACAAACTGCGACTGTCGACATTGTTTGACACGTTGGCTGCGTTGCAGCAAGAACAACTGATCGTCGATTTTAGTGTCTCCCAGACCACGCTTGAGCACGTATTCGTCGCAATGGCTAGGGATCAGGAATGACGTTTCAAAAAGTCGCATTGAAAAACGAGCTCAATTCTGATATTGATAAGACATGGACATGGCAACAGGGTTGGAATCAGTAGTTTAGTTTTCGAGTGGTTCGATGTAGTGAAAACTGGAAATATCTCAAAACTTATCATGGGATACAGATATCTTGATACATTTGTGTCAGTAGTAGACAGTAACACTGTTCTTGCTTGTGCACAGCACGTTGCAAGATTGTTGTTAATTCAAGCAGTTCTATAATTCTTTTCGAACAGGCGTTTGGATTGTTGTGTGCATTGTTGTAAAGGGATTGGAAATGTTCACGGTCAGGCAGGGTTAAGGCCCGTTTAGCCGTCCGTATTTGCATCCGGCACGGCACGTCACGTCACGTCAAACCTCGTTTATGCTGCAAAAAAGAGCAATCCGGCACGTCACGGCACGTCACGTCTTGTTTTAGAACTCGCGCTCGTTTATGCCCCTGTACGGCGACGTACGTCGACGTTCAGACAGATACGGACGCATAAACGATGACGTGACGTGCCGTGACGTGCCGGATGGTTTTAGAACACGCGCTCGTTTATGCCCCTGTACGGTGACGTGCGTCGACGTTCAGACAGATACGGACGCATAAACGATGACGTGACGTGCCGTGACGTGCCGGAAGGGTTTAGGTTCTCCCCTAAAAAGCCGTGCGTCAAAGTTCGATTTTATCAATTTTGTTTACTTTTGTTGTTCTCCATTGTGAGCACATGCTCACTCACTATCGTCCTGAAATAGACAATTTTTCTGATTATTTTCTGTATTCTCAAACAAAAATGTCAGCAGTTTAGCTTTTATTCAGTGAATTCACTAATTCAGTGAGTTTCAGCCATCACATAACTCCACAGACGAACTCTAAATTATAGTGAATCACTGATTGGTGGTTGGTGGTCACGTGATGCATGCTTTCTGTGCAGGCATTGCTGTGTGGAGGCTGAGAAAGGTTTGCACAAAATGTATGCATCACGATCACCAAGCAATTAGCCGATTCCCTGGCTATTCACAACAAAATAACAGAGCCTGAAGGGCTGGATGCAAATTTGTGAGTGACTTTGTTTTGAAATCACAGCAATCCACAGAACACCAAAGAATTTGTCGTGCGGCAAAAAATGCGAAAAATTCATCTGCACATTCTGAGAGTCGAACCCTGAACGAACCACTGCGCCATGGTGTCATGGTTGCTGCTGGCTGTATAGTCCGTGTTATTGCTGCAAAGCAATTGTGCAGCCGCAGCAAACCTTTTGTGCACGCGCACTGTTGAAAAACACAATGTGTTTTCGCCTGTTCTTCTGCTCTGCATTGAATGAACTGCTCAAAAGACTTGAGCGAAACACGAAATTTCAAAAGACTTGAATCTGTGGGTTGTTTCGAATTTGAGTTGCAATCTCCATTCTCCAGTCAAAATTAATTGTTGTCGCATGTATTCAATTTCAATTTGGCACACAACTTGATTGAATTTTGCTCGCTGACGTACGGCTTTTTAGGGCAGAACCTAAAATGCAACGTCACGTCACGGCACGTCACGTCATCGTTTATGCGTCTGTATCTGTCTGCACGTCGACGCACGTCGCCGTACGGACGCATAAACGAGCAAAAATTCTAAAACCATCCGGCACGTCACTTCATCTCACGTCATCGTTTATGCGTCCGTGTCTGTCTGTACGGCGACGTGCGTCAACGTCCGGACGGCTAAACGGGTCTTTTAGTAGTGGCCTAGCCAGCCACGACTTCTCTGCCACGCTGTCAGGATGCATGACATTGTGGCTCACGTGATCAAGGCTTCTCCATCACAACTGAAATCACGCAGAAATTCCAATTACCGCCCATGATGGATGCGCACCATTTTTTTGTCTGATGAATAGGTGATCTGACAAGTGAAAATACACATGGTTTCACTCTTTTTGCTTTATTTTTGCATGCCTCGGTGACACGTGTTTTCTCAAATATTTGCTTTTCGGGTGATCTTTTCGGATGCTGTATTCACAGGGAACTTCACAAGTTTGTGTTTTGAGTATTATACATGTGCACCCCGTATTGACAATAAATAGGTATTCATATTCAGAAACAGTACCTTTTGTTGAAAAAAAACGGTGGTTAATTGAAAACTTAGCATGGCGCATGAAACAGCAACCTCACAAACGACGTGTAATGAAACAAACCATCGTGAAAACAAAAAATGCGTCTTGTTTGCAGAAGTGATGAAATCATTTATTATTCGCTGTGACCCCTGGCACAACAAATGACGTCACAGTGACGTTGTTGCTTTGATGCAACAAACAGACACGACGCTTCGCTAAACATCGCGTGAAACGTGAAAGCAAAACGTGACCACAATAATTTGTGCATTCTTTCATATTTCTGAAGACGATTATGAAGCTCTGATGTTTGTGACATCACTTGACACGAACATCAATGTCACCAGAAGGGGTAGCGATTGTAAATGCGAATGTAACACTGGGCACACATGGAGAGATAGGTTTTAGGTATGAAATGAGTTCGTTCGTTTTCCCTTTTATTCTGCAGTCTGTGGTCAGTTCTATAAAAATGAATAGTGTTTGAAAAGTGAACATTTTTACTCCAGGGTGTTCCAAAAGTTAGTCTTTGAGAAATTCTGGAAAAATAATCGAGACATGAGCTTCAAAGACAAACAATTTTGCGTGGAAATTAGAAATATCAATCCAATCAATGGGAAACTTCGGTCAAAGATGAACTTGTGGTTTAAGTATTGAACCGGAATTTGTCAAGGTCTAAATTTTGGGACACCCTGGAGTAGAACTATTCACTTTTTAAGCACTATTCACTTTTTATAGAACTGACCACTGGTGACTCTTCTGGAAGTGGTTTTGTTGGTGTTGATCCCATACAGCATTACATGTCCGAAATTCAAAAACCTTGTCAAATTTCTTTTCGTTCTGTCGTGCTGTCTCTTTACCGCGTTTTGTTCTACGCAATCACAATGAGTGCCACACTTGCTGCTGTTTGCAGATTTGAAGGCACAACACAAATCATTAACCACATTTATAATTCAGATACTTCGCAGTTTGGAGCGGTATTTCATCCGTTTTTCAAAGCCAACGAAATGGGCCTGTTGAATTGCGGTTCGGCGCTTACTATGGACGAGATACGTGCGTTGAACGGGCAATTTCGACTCCGCGGCGTGCAACAGTTCATCAATCGATTCCACGCATGTCGGACAATCCAGGGAAACGCGCAACTTTGGGGTGACGAGATCGAATGCACGTTGGTCAAGTTCGATCACGAGAAAAAGAGGGTCAGTTGAAAATTACGTTTGAACACCCACACTCATCGCTACAGTCTCGAACTCTAAATTATAGGCAACAGCTGATTGGTTGGCGATCATGCTCATGCATGCTTTCTGTGCAAAGCAGACGCTGCCGACAGCAATGCATTTACAGAAAGTATGCATCACGTGATCACCAACCGCAACCAATCAGCTGATTGCCTATGATATAGAGTTCGACTGTAGTTGCTATCATGATATCATGGCATGTTGGTTCGGTATTCAGCCAGCAAACCAGTCACGTCACGCCAGAGAATTTCGTTCGGTTATCTGTTAAACATGCAACTTGTGGAGTGAAATATTGAGTTTGGGCTAGCAGAGTACGGCTCTCGCTCTTGGTGGGCCAAAGTGTTTGTTTTTAACCACAACATTCGACTGAAGCACGTTTCCGAAAAAGTGCAGTGTCTTTTTAGACTTCAGACAGCAGTAGGCCTCAAAAGATAAGATTCAGGCCAAAGCGGTAAACCAACCGGCACCACCACCGCGCTTCGTTCACCGGATGTGCGCGTGCCCCTTGATTTTCTTTCAGACTCTTTCCACGTACATACTGCAGGTTCGTGCACTATTGCGGGCGGACTCATTGTTTCAACTGATCAAGTCACAATCGAACCTTGTGCAGTCGGATTGGCATTTTGAGTTCACGAATTTTATGATGGAGGGTGTGCCGCGCCAGCCCTACAACGGACTACAGGTAAAACGGGGAAAAAAGCAAAATTCAGGGCGCAGAGTGTGGCACTGGGTAGCCTTCTGGCTTCTGACTCGATTTTACTGGAACGTTCGCTGCTGGTATCAATGAAAGAGATCAAGAAAACTGAACACAGCACCGTAGCAGAGTTCTTCTGAAAATTTCACGGACGTCTCGGTCTCCTGTGGTTGAGGGACACGGGTCACCTCACCACCAAAACACGATCACAACGCCAATGTTATTTTCATACACAGTCAAAACCAACAAACACACTGGTCCTAATGCGCTGCCTTGCAGCATAATTGACACATTCATTTTGCTGTTTCAACTGAAACTGCTTGCCTTAAGGGTATTTTTAAGGGGTCAACAGCAGTCAACCGTTTCGCAGGATTGCGCCGATCGTGTGCTGCATTCGATGATGGAACGTCGCCGCGAAATCCAGCTGCTTCTAGGCGATGACGAGTCGCTGCTGACGTTGGCAGCGTTGCCAACGTTTGGAGCGCCTGATTTCACGTTCGTTCGAGAAAGAAATCACCTTTTTGGAAACATTTGAAGTGTGCTCCAGTGGTCGGTCAATGTTTCAGTACCGCGTTTTTATTTAATAATAGTTGCACACTGAGTTCAGATTTTGCAAAGTGGACTCATTTTAGATATCCAACCAGCGATCCGCAACCGGCGACGTCGGCGCTCGGTTCGATCTTTGTCAGCGACAGAGTGATTCAACAGGCACACGCGCACTACGAAACTGCGGCACGAAACATGACTACAAGAAGGGGGTCGAAGCCGTTTGCAAACGTTTGTGTGCAGCATACATTTTTTACTACAGCAGCCGCAAACCCCAGTGTTGTCTTTTTGTGCAACGAATCATTGCCTGCCATTAGCATCAAACTGCTTTACATTTTTGGTTTCAAAAGAATGTCGAAACTTTTATGTTTGTTTCAGATTCCAGTTTTTGTCGACCGCAATACACCGCGCCCGTTTCACGACGACTTCGATGGGCGCACTCCGAGCGCAGAAGATCTGGCCAATCAGCGCGCAGACCACATTTATCTCGACTCGCTTGTCTTTGGCCCGTCGTGCTGCAGTTTGCAGGCACGTTTTCGGCGCATTCCCACCGCCGATTGGCTCCGTTTTTATTTACAGCACTGACTGTATAGATAATTGATAATGTTGTTCGATGACCCCAATTTGGCAAAAGTTCTTGTCGGTTTGGCAACGCATGTCATGTGAGCGAGTGGGTTTGTGTGTGAAATGCGAAAAATTTTCACACAAACCGCCAATATTCCAAGACAATAAAACCAGGCAATTTTGCAGGTGACTTTTGGTGTTGAATCGTGCGAGGACGCGCTGCACCTACGTGATCAGTTGATTCCGTTGGCTCCGATTTTTATGGCCTTAACCGCGGCGATGCCGATTTTTCGTGGCTACCTTGCGGATGTCGACTGTCGTTGGGACGCGCTCTACCACTGTATGTATTTTTTTGTCTGTTTGTCTGTTTAGAAGTGCCAAAAGTTTTTGAAACAAATAACGCTGCTCTGTGCAAGCACCAGGTTTTGTGGAGACTGCAACATGCGACCAATAGCCGAAAGAGTCAATTGACCGTATACCTCCACATTTTTATCCATTCAGGCAGTGACGATCGGACGGAACAAGAACGCCGTCGTATCCCGACTTGTCGGTATGACTCTTGTGTCCTGTACGCATCTGACGAGACGAACCCTGCATACAACGACGTGCACGTGCCCATATGCGAGCAGTCGCTCCAAGAGTTGCTCAATGGTAAGCTCATTTGTAAGCCAGTAAGCGTACGATGGACAGACCGACACGGGAACACGGCTATGAATGGCGGTACAGTGTGGTCCTCGTCTGAAAACGTTACACTCGGTTAGTTATCTCAGTAATGTCACACAATAACAAACAAGCACAGGCGCACACATACGAAATTGCAACAGCAGCGGGTGTATCGTCGCTTGTGACTGCACAAGAAAGCTGTGTTTGTAACAGGAAGCGCTGTCTTCAGACCAGATGTTTATGCTAAAAAGCACGTGATTCTGCAGGCGGCATTCCCACCGCGTTAGCGCGCGAAATCGCACACGTGTTCCTGCGAGAGCCGGTCGAGGTGTACCGGGAGTCGTTGCTGGACGACGACGGCGAGTCGGACATGTTGTTTCAGGTTTGCGAAGTGTGCGGAACAGTGAACGCAAACAACCATCGCCAACACACGGTGCTAAATTCACGTTACAGCTGCAGGGTGGTTCTCTGCATTTCGGTCTGGCCAACATCAGCAGACGCAGAAGAGGAATGGCCTCATCAGTGATGTGCCCCTCTTGAACCACTTGAGTGATAAACCAATTTAGTGTCAATGCGATGACAACAAAGCGTCCGCCTATGAATGATTTGTTGTTGAGAGCAAGTCGTGCAGTGTGCAGTGTCCCTGTTTGCAGAACGTCTACATGTTCCAATGGCCGACGGTGCGTGTGAAGCTGCCGCCCATGGACGCATCCATTGGTTGGAGGGTGGAGTTTCGTCCGTGTGACCTGCAGGTTTGTGAGTTGCCGACTGAAACACCACTAAGCTCCCCAAAAACAAACATGGTGAAAAGATTTGAAAAAATACCATCATCCACCGAGAAATCTTCAAAACGCTGTGTAAACGCAAGGGCATTCGATGCTTTTGTTATTTTGACTAAAAATCTTGTGTAAGTAAACAATTGTACCTTTTTTCTGTTCTTCAACGATTCGAATTTCCCACCGCTACACTGCAGGCGACCGATGAAGAAAATGCGGCGGTCACGGTGGTGCTGTTTTTGGTCAGTCGTCTGATCCTGCAGCGGCGTCTGCACGCTGTCATGCCAATTTCGAAAGTGCGTTAAAATCGAATCTCGCTTGAACACTCGACGTTGGCCAATCAGTGGAGTGCACGTCGCAATTGCACAGTTCGAAAACCACTTCAGATGCTGGAGAACTTGCAAACGGCGAAGAGGCGCGACGCAGTGCTCGAGGGCGAGTTTTGGTGGCCGACCAATGAGCAGACGAACGACGATGGAAATGAAAATGGACGACGCACATTCAAACGGGTGTCCATCAACGACATCATGAATGGATCGCGGAAACACGGTGAAGTAAAGCAAGCGTGTCGCAATCAGACTTTGACACGGTGTGCCAAAAACTGATGCGCTGTTTGGTGAATATGAATCATCAACCAATTGAATTCCACTCATTCAACGAGGCAATCGGTCACTTTGGTCATTCGCCAGTCCATCAACTCATCACTCAACCAATCAAGCAATTCATCAATCAGTTCAACCGCAGGTGTGCCCGGCATTGTGCCGTTGATGCGTTCGTGGCTGCAGTGCACCCTGCAGTCTGGTGGCGTCGACACAGCCACCCATGAGAAGCTGCTCAATTTCGTGCAACTGCTGGCTGATCGCGCGGCGGGCCGCCAGAAGACGGTCGCACGAACGATGCGCGACTTTGTGCGAGCACACGCGCTCTATGGCGGCGACTCGCGTGTGCCGCCGGCGGTCGTCTACGACTTGTTGCGCCAGTGGGACGGCACCTCGAAGAACACGCACGCAACAGGCACGATGCTTTGCGACGACCTGAGAAACAACAACACAAGCATGCCGGCAGATTGCAAGACACCGCTGGGCGTCGTTCAGGTTCAGTTGCTGTGAATTCCATTGTCGTTTTGGTTTCTGGGACGTTTTTTTCAGGCGCTTGTACGATTTTTTTCTCACACATCGTTGCGCACGTCTGTCACCGCTGCAGATATTTTATTCACGTCACTTCTGTTTCACACTATCCTTGTTGTTTACCTTTCCGTGTCTTCCATCACATTTTCATTTTTGCGCACAAACTTCGGAGTTCGTTTGGCGAATAGCTTTCAAAAAATCGCACGTCTCTTTTGCTGTAAATGGCACTTCTCTTATGTTTGTCGTTTCATACCGTTGCACAGTTTGATTGAGCATTTCAACTGGTTGGTCCATTTGTGCAGTTTGTTATATGCGAGCTTTCGTGGTTGCCGTTTTTTAGGAGAAGCTTTATGATACACACAGTGTTTATGACCTTTTTCCAGTTTTGCCATAATGCGCGCAAAATCAGCTTCCATGTTTGACAATTCAAAATTGCTGAAGTAATCCGGGTTGTGAATCTGATCAGTCAACTTGTTGAGTCACGTAATCAGTATCACTCCAATACCAATATCAAAGTTTTGTCGTTCGGATTCAAGTTGATTATTGCACAGAATGTTCAGTTTTTTTGCTATCTGTTGAATGCTTTT